>JANHGB010053199.1:22566-39945 GCA_026283785.1 Coracopsis vasa
GGTGTCCCTGCCTGTGGCAGGGGTTGGAGCTGGATGAGCTTTAAGGTCCCTTCAACCCAAACCAGGCTGGGATTCTATGGTTCTCTACATTCTATGAATGCTACTCCTAAACTACAAACCAGCTGCCTCATAAAGAAGTTATTACAAATGACATGTGGTCCGCAGCTCTAATGATCTGTACCTCGCAATGGTGAATTGGTCCAAGGCTGCATTCAGCAGCACTGCCATCAGGGAGGACCACAGCCACATTCACCTGAGGAGGCCACAAGCCTGTGAGACACTGGCAGAGCCAACAGGGAGCCAGGGTAGAGCTCCCTGGGGGTCCTGACTGCCACAGGAGATCCATGTTACACAGACATCAACAACTAAACCTTCCCACTGCCTCTGCATGAAGCACTGTGGATGTGGGCTGAGTAATTGCTCTTTGCTCCATCCCCAGAGTCAAGCTCTGAGAGACGGGGGTAACCACAGCCCTGCCTCAGCTGAACCACAGTAACATGCCTGAGGACTAGTGAGGACCAAATGAGATGTGATGGAGAGATCCCAAAAGAGAGAATTTACAGCTGCTTGTGGCAATTAAAACCACCACAATACACCAGAGTCAGAGAACATGACTGCACCAAGGCAGAACCTTACTCTCATATCAGGCGCAAGCACAGCAGCCATTCATTCAGCACCACTAGGAAATAACCAGGGTGTTCTCAGGAGATGTCCAAGTCCTGGAAAAGCTGCTTAGGTTTGGTAGCTATAAACTTACATGGTAACAATAACAAACAGGGCCAAGAGGAAAAACAATCACAGGGGTTTGCAAAATCAACAGGGCCAAGGCTCATTTCATTTGTCCCTGGGTTCCTAAATGTTTGAGTGCATTTACAGCATGTTTGTGAACTCTTCACAACCAGAAATATTGGTATACATGGCAGTCCCCCTAACTGAGAGCTAAGGCTTTCAGGGAAGCCTTGAACCTCTACAGCCAATGCTTTCAGAGATGCATAAAATCTCATGACACTCATGATAAAGACATCAGTAGTTACCATCAATACCCCTTGTTGTTTCTGAATGCTGCGAGGGGCTGGGAAGTGAAATCCAAAGGGGAAGCAACACAAACAGCAAATGCTGGCCATAAATCACCCAGTGGGCTGTTACCTTTTGATCATTACCTTTTGTCATCACTTGGCATCAGCTGGGATACAGATGGCTGCTCGGGGTTACTGGCTTTCAAAACTAGGTCAATGGTAGCACAGATATGAAGCAAAAATCCTGGGTTTTACCCACCAAAACCAAGCAACAGCAGCCTAACAGACAAAATAACATCTCTGGGACCTCTCCTCAACCCCAGCCTTCACAGATGTGGCTGCCCTACCAGTAACCAAACCAGCTAGGAGGGCAGAGCACTGAGACAGACACACAGTCACTGCTTTGCCACTAGAATCCAGTGATTCAAATGGCAGGAAATCCTTCTGCACGATATTACAGCAAACTTCATATTTTTTACCATTTCTCAATAGTTAATTGTTTGGTAATAATTTCTAGAAGAAAGGCAACACAAAGCCACTCCTATTGTTCCAAGTCATTCCTACGTACCAGGTACCAGAGACAGGTCCCCGTGTTCCTTCAGTCCCTGCTTGGTACAAAACGTTCTGCACCCAAAGGAACTTAACACAAGTTTCCTGGGCTCACGCTCCTCTGGAGGATGATTTCCCATTCACAGCCATACAAGAAGCTGCAAGGAGCAGGATTTTCTGCTGCAGTGTGGAGCAGTGGCAAGTGCTCTGTGCTGGGGAAAGCTCAGCTGCTGAGAATTCCCTTAGGCTGGTGTCACTGCCAGGCAGCATGGCCACGCTGTTAGTCCTGTAAAGCTTCACTGCGAGCTTTGGCTGAGTAACCCTGGTAAAACACACAATAGTCTTTATATATATAAGTGAGAACAGTCAAATACTATTTGAAAGCCTCATTTAGACAAGTAAAACAGCATTCAGCCAAACAAGGTTCCAGCTGCAGCCATGCTGTAAGCACATTTAAATCTAGACCACCAGAGTCAGAGCTCTTCAAACCCAAAGAGGCATCTTCAGGCGATATCACATCTCACAACACTGAGACACTTTAGCTTTGGGATCAAGGGGCTGTAGCAGCCTGGATAAGTGGGTTTAATTTTACTGTTTAATATTGTTTCTTGAACCAGCTGAACTTCATTTCGTGTCGCTCATGGATTACCCGTGATCCCTGGGCCTCGGGATGGAATCTGCTCAAAGCATTTAAATGGAAATGCAGCTGAGTCAATGTTGCTGCCGACGGGAGCGATTGCCATCTCCCCTTCCCACTTCCTTCTTTCCTATCCCCAACACTGGCCTTGCTGTGGCTCTCGTACCTGTTGGACTCCGCTGACTTGATTCAGTTTGCTAATGTGGCAGAAGCTGTTCGGGGGTTATTGAGCTGGAAGAGCTCACAGAGGAACAGGGTGAACGTGGAGTGGATGCCAGGGGAGCGGAGCGTGCTGCTGGGCAGGACACCGCGTCTCAGCAGCACCACAGCTCGAGCTGTGACACAGGAATTCATCCCAAACCAGGTCAGTGTTAGGGCTGTGCCAAGCTCCTTTCAATATAAAACTGAGTCTGGGTGTGAAGCACAAGCACCTTTAGGGCCCAAAGTATGAAGGTGCATCTATCACTCAGCCTGCAAACACAGGCTCACCAGAAACCCACTTGGAGTCTGACACTGATTCCATGGGTATCTATGGCAAAACTCTTTCTTTATATTGGCTAAATGAAAGGGCACTCAAAAATAAAATAGGGTGTTTTGCGTCAGGAATGTGTCACTCCTGTGCTTTCTTTCACAAATAATTACAGAAATAGAATTTAAATGCAACTTGTCACTGCACTTAAATAGAGGAATCACACTTGTAGCTAAGTGTTAAAGAGCAGCACAGGATGGCAATAAACAACTCCCAAAGAAACTGCGATCTGTTTGTTTAAGCACTGTAAAATGTGAGTCGAGTAAGAACAGAGGGATGTGATGGTTCCCCCGGGACCAGGCTGAGGAGCAAAGTGCCAGCTGCTGCCTGCCTCTATCATCAGTGTGAGCTCCCCTCTCTGCACTTAAACACACAGCGAGTGCTCCTGCTGGTGCATCGATCCAGTTACACGGCAATGCTCCCTCCTCTCCCTCACAATACCCGAGTATGACCAGTTCTTTGTTCTGGGGGGCTAAATAAATAATGTAGCCATTAGGTGTCATAAGGAAAAGGGGCATTACATGATCAAATTCCAGGCCCAGAGCAGGATTATTACACTCCCAAATAAACCGAGGTACAGCAATGAAAGCCCTGGACTCTGCCAGCAGCCTGGTCCTGCAGTGTGTGGGGTAAGGGAAAAATTACACAGGGTCAACAGATACACACCACAAAGGTCTGGGCATTAGGTACAGTTCAGCTCAGAATAATGACTGGCAACAGGTATGTCTGTCTTATATGCCTTTGTTTGTTGGCATAGAGCTTATACATGCATAAACCCAGCAGGACTGAACTAATGTCTTCTGAAACCCCCAGTCTGTCTCACAGTGCGACTTGTGCACACATTTTCACAAGTAAAAGCAATATTATTCTAATAATCAGTAAGAAGAGTTTCAGAGGCCTCCAAGCAAACCTGGCTCATTCATCACGTTTGGTAAGCACTCATTTGGCCTGTAGTCTGGAAATGCCATTTAATCATTTCTGTTTGGAGCCTCCCTGGACTTCAGAAGGCATTGGAATGTCAGAATAACGTACAAATCCATCTATGTTGAAGATTAGGATGTTAAGCAGTACACATTTTCCTTTCCATGAGCCATTCCTGCTAATAAGGGCTGTATGCTGCAAGCTGTGCACAGTGGACATTTCACAAGAGTTTCCACTATGGAAAAAGCTCAGGAGCAAATGTCAAGATGTGTTAATGTGGTAAAGCTGAAAGGCGTTATTAACAGAGAACAGGCAGCACAGAAGGTGTCTGTTGTGGAAATTGCTGTAAGTGGTTAGACAAGATGCTGCAGTTCATCTTGGCTTCTTAGGTTTGATTTTAACTATTAAAAGAAGCAGTTTCCTCAGACACACAACACAAAATCCTGTTCTAATGCCTGACAGCTCACTAACGAATGCCACAAACCTGGAAAGGGCTTCTTTAATATGGGCAAATTTGTCTGGTTTTACCAGTCTGTTTCATGTAATCTAGGCAAAATTACCTGCAATACATATCTGTATAGATATATAGAGAGGTGCTTGGAACTCGACACTTCTCAGAGCTGACTGAAGCTGTTCAATGGAGAGATTTAGGGCTACACAGCAATTTAGCCACATTCATGCAGTAAGTTAATGGCTGAAGTGGAAAGAGAACAGATCTATTTTCCAGTTCCTGCTCTACTGACCGGAGCAGGTTTCCCATGTTGGATAACCACACACCAGCCAAGCTTCGTGGGTGCATTTTCAGAGGTGAGCTCAGGTTATGGCCTCAGCTCCTTAATCCCAAGGCACCCAAGAGTACACGTGCAAGCTCATAAATACACCATAAGAGGTTCTACTGACCCTCCTGACCCAGCACCCAGGCACCTCTGAAACACCACAGAAGTGATCCTACAAACCACATCACTCACCATGGGCCTCAACAGGGATTTGTGCATCTCCTCTACATTAGCCCATGAGATCTGCCACAGGGAAAAGGAGAGCAGCTGGTATGAAGGGAAGGTCAGGGAGGGACTGACACATCCCAGAGTCGCTCTCACCCATGGAATTCTAAGCTCGGATATGGTTTGGCACCTGCCAGATACGCGGGGCTCTGCAGCCCTCACTGGAACACGCCACATGGCAGGAGCAGAAGCTCAGCTTCCCCGGGAACAGATGCTGCTTACAGAGGGAATCGTATTCTTCTCTGACACAACTGATTTCAGCCAAGGGATTGCAGGGAATTCTCATGGGGCTGGGAACTCAGTTTCACATGGGTAGAAGTGTCAGAGATGTGATCCTTGCCACAGAGATGTGCCAGGAGCAACCTCCTGCCACTGCCCCATCACAGATATCTTCAGTTTGACAACTGAATTGGTCCAGTTCGTGTCAAAATCGCATCTTTGGCTTGCCTACAAAAACCTGGAAAGCTGCTGTTTTGTGCCAAATGCACTGCTCCAATTTCACCCAGAGTTAAACAATGGATTTCAAGGTACTCGGACCATGCAAAACCACTGAAGAATCACCAAAGTGTGGCCATGGTCAGCAGGCACTGAACAGAGTGCAACCTGTGAAGCATCGCAAAAGACAGAGCAGTAAAAACCTAGATTAGCTTTACAGTGACCAGTCACAGAAGTCCAACAGACCCTTGGGTCAAACCTTGACATTTCATAGGCTCTAAGGTTACCACAAAACTCAGCTCAAAGAGCACATTTACACCTAAAGCGTTGGGTTTATGACTTGTGGGGAGTTTGTTGGCAATTTTAAAATAAATACTTATTTGAGACTTTAGATTAGTAACTTCCTTCAGAAACCCAGACAAAACCCTTGCTGATTTATTACCATGAAAACAAAAGGAAGCTCCCTTGTGGCTGCCCCATCCCTGGCAGTGCTCAAGGCCAGGTTGGACACAGGAGCTTGGAGCAAGCTGCTCTAGTGGAAGGTGTCCCTGCCTGTGGCTGGGGGTGGAGCTGGAGGAGCTTTAAGGTCCCTTCCAGCTCTAAAAGCTTTCAAACCAGGACTGAGGTGTCACTAAACACAGGCTCAGGACAGCCCAATGCACAATTGCTCCTGGACAGATCAATAGCAAAAAGACATTCTTAAATTCCAACCATGTTCCTTCCCCATTCCTGAAGCCAGAAGCCTCTGCAGTAACAGAGACAGGTGCAAGGAAGCCCATGATCCAAGAAACAATCTCATATAGCTCCATGCATGGAATGCTGCACCAAGAATAAACTCCCACAGAAGAGATGTCAGTTCATATTCAGGATGAAAACCAGACAGGTTTGCATGGTCTAGAAAGGCCCTACACGTATCAGCAGTGCTCACATCTCCTGCTCTAGGTACTTGTTGCAACAAATGTTCATCCATTTGACTGGAACATTCCCGCTGGAGCTCTGCTCACGGGATGTGGGGGCTCTCCTGTAGGTTGTCAGATGAAGTGTTCCAGCTGTTTAAGGACAAGTCTCAGGGTAACACAGCCTATTCTCAAGTTCAAAAAGATTCCGACAACCCTTTATGAACCAGCATCGCTTGTCCTTTCGAGTTCACACTGAAAACCTGGCAGGGAACAGCCACTGCACCAAGCACTTGGCTTTGATTCACTGTGAAATCAAAGTGATCTGAATTTGGGACTGAATCGAAATCCCTGAACAACCACTCTGCATAAGTTCATAGAGACCTGGGGGATTAAAGTTTCCATGCAGGCAATCCATAGCTTACAAGGCTATTCCTGGAATTTCTTTTGGAAGCCTAGCATCATCCACAGCTGAGGAAGCCTCCAAGCTCTGCTCTCATTGCTGTGCTGCTCAGACCAGTCAGGTGGAACAAAGGAACCACCAAATTCAGTGAAGAGTTAGAATCAGATGCCTATAGTAGAGTAAAAGTGTGTTGAGGCTGGGCTGAGAGGCCAGAGGGGAATGAGGGACAAGGTCGTCCTAGCAAGGAGGCTTGAAATAGGAGCCAGGAAAGTGGGAGGTACCAGAAAAAGCACCTAAACCCCAGTGCATTTACAGGATGATGCATCTCTACAAGAGCAAGTTCAGGCCCTCCTGTAATTTACACACAAAAAAGGTCTCAAAATCCATTCTGAGCCATACCGTGTGCAGCCATGCACACCCACAGAGCCCAGACTGGAAACTGCATCACTTGTGATGATGCCCATCACTAGTTGGGCCTGGTTCCCATTCTGGCTTGATGTGCATTGTACAACCATAGGACAGGAAACCTGCTGAGTCAGCAGGAGCATCACTCTCATTCGCCCAGAATTTTGGGGAAAATGCAAAGTGAATCCCATATTCCTAAGCAGCAGCTTAGGGAAAAACTGATGCCTTGCCTCATTTCAATGCTTCTGACCTGGCACTGAAAGACTTTGTTTCCCACGCCTTGGAGAAGGGAACTCACTTCTGGTTTGCATGAATTTGCATCAGGATGTGCTCTTTGTTGCTCCCTCTGAAATTCTTCCCAAGTCTGGGAAATTAAAGAGCCTGGAAAATGCTTTGATTTTCTTTTTAAGTAACTTCGATTTTGGAGATTCTGTCTTCAGCTGGAATCTTCAGGAGCTCCCAGCTCTGGCTGGACTGACTCGGTGCCAGTCCCAAAGTCATAGAATCATGAAATGGTTTGTGTTGAAGGGACCTTAAAGCTCACCCAGTTCCAACCACTACCACAGACAGGGACACCTTCCACTAGAGCAGCTTGCTCCAAGCCCCTGTGTCCAACCTAGCCTTGAACACCGCCAGGGATGGGGCAGCCCAGGACACCGGGATGGGCAGCACAGCCACCCCTGTCCCAGTCCATCTCCAGCAGGCTCTTTCTCAGGATGCCTGGATGCAGTTTGCCATGTCCATACCCAGCCCCACTCACACGAATCGGGCCCTCTGCATGCTGGGACCTGCACCTCAGCACTGCATAAAGCCATAGGAGAGAGAGCAGCAGGGGTACAAAACTACAAACCCGCCCAGGCAAACTCATAACCAAATCCATTTGCATGTTCTCTCCCCATTTGTAAACAGCTGGAACGGCTTTTGTGGTTCCCTCCCACACACACTTGAAAACACTTTGCTTTCTGTCACCTCCCCTATTTATTCAACCTGGATTTCCATCTTCTAGACACGCACTCAAACTGCTTGCAGTTGTAACCTCGCTATTTTCTCATTAACTTTCCCACTACGGGCACACCATTGGAGAGGTTTCTGGGTTTTAAGCACATCACAAATACTTTGCAGAACTCTGAGCACTCCAGTTTGCAGTTCTTTAGAGTACATTTCCCCATTGAAATACACTCAGTTTCTACCTGACGCTGCCTCATTCTTGGCGTTAAACGCTGCTAAGGAGAGACCTTTCATTGTGAGAGAAGAATCCTATTAACAGGTCTCTGCACACCAGGGACAGAGGGGTCCGGGCAGTTACTGCCCCGGGATTTTTAGCAGGAAATAATCATGTAGCTGAGGTCTCTACTAGGCAGATTAAAGCCCCTCCTGCTGAAGACAGCCTAAATAAGGGGCATTGTTCCACAGCACAGAGCTTGGTTCTGTGGCTCCACAGAGTGTAAACTACGAAAGGACCACTGAAACACGCATCGGGGCTGATAAAATCACTTTAAACTCCCCTGTTCCCGGCAGGCAGCGGTGGCTCCCGCGCCGTGCAGGCGGTTGGAAGCACGGGACCTAACAGCAAAACCCCCACCCCAGGCTCCCGTTTCCCGTCATGAGCACCAGGCACGAACCGATCCCATCGCTCCAGGCTGCGGCTCCCTCTGCCCGGCCCCGAGCATCCCCCTCATCCCCGTTCTTACCGTGCGCGTCCCCCGGGGCTCGGCAGCCGCCGCCGCGTCCCCGAGCGTGGCCCGGACAGAGCCCGCCGGTGGCCGGGGACGGCGCCGGGCAGGGCCCTGCCCAGGGGGAGGCACGGAGGAGGGGTCAGGATAATGAACCTGAACCCAGCGCCAGCGCTGGGCAGAGCCCCGCAGGGATCCCAGAACCATCCCTTGGAAGGGACCTCAGGGACCATCTGGTCCAGCTTTCCCAGTCAAAGCATGACCTAGAGGAGATGTCCCAGCACCCTGTCCAGCCACATTTAAGTGTCCAGCTGGAGAGTCCATCAGTTCCCTGAGGAGATTATCCCAGCAGCTGATTGCTCTCATTAGGAAGAAGTTTCCTCTTATGTCCAACCAGAATCTCTCCGGGAATAATTTATGCCCATCATCACATATGACTCCAGCCCATCCACATCTTTTTTGTGCAGTAAGGACCAAAACTGCACCCATATTTCAGTTGTGGCATGACAATGACATCTTTATCTCTGCTGGCAATGCCCTTGCAGACATAACCCACCATTCCACTGGTTTTGTTGGACCAGGTAAAAGGAATCCCAGCCCAGCTCCTCACACCACACAGACTGGATGGGATTTCACTGCCAGCCAAGGCTTTCAGGGTACAGGATCTGTTCCCAGGACAGAACCACTTCAGTTGGAAAATACCCTTAAGAGCATCACCTTTAACCCAACACAGCCGCATACCAGGAGCGCATCCACACAGGAAGCATAAGAACAGAGAGACTGGAAAAGAATATAATCCTGGGATTTATTTTCCTGCAATTTTAAGAAGCTAAATTGTGCTTCAGCATTCCTCTCACTCAGGGTCACACAAGGACTCACGTTTTAACCCTGGCTGACAGTCATAGCATAAACAAGGCCCCCAAGCCAAAACCCACCATTTCCCAGCCCTAATGGAACCCCAGAGCAGAGACGCTGTGAGAACAGCCAGAACTGCTGTTTTATTTAGGAGCAATCAGAACATCTCTGTAAAAGGAAGCATCACAGCCAGGAGACAGCACCTTACCTGAGGCGAGGGCTGAGGGCACAGCAGCAGGCGCTCTGTTACTCACCGTTACTATTCTTCAGGGCTTTCTTTGCTCTCCAGCTTGCACACAAGAGCTCGCCAGGCAGCAGAATGCACCAGGGAAGCTGGAAAGGATAACAAGCAGCTTAGCAAACTCCACTCCCCAGCAGCACACACAGCAAGAGGCACAGCGTCCAGTATAAGATCCCAGTTTCATGGTTTGAAAATAGTTTGCTCTAAATTCTTTCTTTCTGCCTTTCCGGATAAAAGAGAAGGGAGAGAACTGCAATCCTGCCTGCGTGGTCATGAAGTGAGGGGAATAAACCAACCAACACAAAAAGCCCACCTAACTTCTATCAGCTCCCATTTTCTCACTGAGCCTTTCTAGATACCTGCAGCATCCAATACATACCTGACTGCAGGACTGCATAGCTTCACCTTGCACCTAAATGAAGCAAACTGTAAGATGTTCTCAAAGCAGCAGATCACCACCTCCAGCCTTTCCCCTTAGCAAAGAACATACACCAGGCTGCCCCACACTTTATATAGAGCATGCAGCTGGGGAATGGATCATCACATCACAGAGCAGGTGAAAACTATTCACCCACACGTGGAGAAAGGCCAAAAGGCAAGGAGGGAATGACAAAGCCCAGCCCTGACAGCAGCACCCATCAGCTTGGATTAAATGTAGTCACAAATTTGACCTGAAAGCCATGGTTTATAGATGTACACACACAGCACCTCCCTGTAACAGCAACAGCAAAGAAATGACAGCTCTGTTCATTAACCTCAGTGGGTTTATTTCTATAAAATATTAACTACATTAAAAGCCTATTTCATCAAGGTTCCACATGGGCAATTGTATTTGGAAGTCTGCACAAAACCTGCTCTGTTAATGGCTTTTAAAAGACCTACATGAAATAAGTCAGTGGCACAGATTTGCAGATAGTGCCTACCAAAACCTTAACCTGAAGAGTTTTCCATACACCTAAAAGATGCTGGACCACCTAAACCAACATAAATGGAGGAGTGCTCTGTGGAATGAGCTTGCTCTACCACCCACAGTGCTGGTTATTTTTTGGTATCTTTATTTTCTTCAGGAATACCTGATTACAAGGAGAAACCTTCTCGTTTTCCATGTGGTATCTGCTTAGCAGGTGAAATGGAGTGCCAGACTTCAGCACTGAATATCTGCATTCCTCCCCAGTCTTCACATGGATGATGAAAAGTGACACATGAATGAGTTGTAAATTAAACTCTTGATACAGGAGAGCTCTAAAAGGCACTCCAGAAGCAAGTACCATCCTGACAGTAACACTGAACAGGTTTGAGGAAGATACCACAGCAACACCCAAAGGCCACCGGCAGCCTGGCAGCAAGGAAAACCAGGCTTGTTTTCCATGGCCAAGTGGGCCTGTCAGTTAATCAGCTGTTTTCACAACAGGGGAAGTAGCAGTGTACTCCCCTCTCATGGGCACAGCTTCCACTGTTAACCTGTTCCATTTCAAACACCATCTCCGTGCTGCCCCTAATGCTACAGCAGCAATGATCTCTGTAATCTCCTTTAAATCCCTAAAACTCTACTCTTCTATCACGCTGTCAAAGATGACTGTTTGTGTGCCAAGTCCCTTCTCTTGTCCTCTATTGAGATTACAAACTCTCTGGGCAGTTTAGTCAGTGTTTATGCAGCACACAGGAAAATGGGCTCATGGTCCATTAGGGGAATTTACAGGGTCTATAAATAGTGATATAAAAGTGATGGTAAATTACAACATAAGGAAAATAAGTGATACATGCAAAACTGCCTGGGTAGCAGGAGAAGCAGTGTGCAAGAAAAGGGGAATTCACAAACCATCCATCGGTGCCCCAGCTTATGTCTGTGTCTAGGACATTTCAATTCCTTTCCAAGCTCTTCCAGAAGGCTGACATATAAGCCTGGAAAGCGAGTCTTCCATAGGACAATTACAAGTGTGATAAATGGGAATAAATCCCATCTACTGTGTCTATGGAAAACAGCTCAAATGGCCAGTGGGACAGTACAGACTATGGAGGCTGCTGTAATCACAGGTAGAAGGCAGTGGTTAGGAACAGAGGTGCAAATGGTGCCTGATCTTCTGGCTCTCATCAGTTTAGGGTATTGATGATGTTATCACCAAGGAGATAAATATGGGCTGACTTGAGCACAGGCTGCTATCGTCAGTGATAAAAAATATCTCTGTTTTACACTGCAGTCATAAAAATCAATGGTAGTAGTTTTTTAGCTCTGATCCTGTCCTGTCAAACAATGACATACGTATATATGTGTTTGATCCTTCTGGTGTATGGCAGGAAGAAGCTATTACAAGTATTTCTTAAGCTGCTAGAGACAGCTCCAGCTTACATGTGTGGAGCAGACACGCAGCTCAGCTGTGCTCTGCATGGGCAGCTAGTGAAGTTTCTGCCACATTATTAATGGGCCCTGCAGAGAGCACCTGATGCTTCTGGTATTTCAAAGTCCACTGAATCAGCTCCACGGCCAAAATGAAACCACTGTGTTTATCGGGGCATAACAGCTATAGCTGTGATTAATGCTCCTGCTCCCTTGTGGAAACAAACAGATGTCATTAGCTAGCTAAGGGGAAAGCTACACATTCTTCACCTCTGCTTTATAGCAATGTAAAAATCAGTGTTCATTCAAAAGTCAGTGTTTCCCCAGGGAAAAAACCAGTTTCTACTGCAACAACCTGATGATTAATAATGAATATTTAGGAGAACTAAACCACGAGACTATCGAACAATCCACTAATGGTCTGGATTTTGAAGAGGTCTGATGAAATGAATCTACTAATCTCCTTGGACATCGTGTTCTACTAAACAGGTCTTTAATATCTGAAATGCTTGTGCACATGCAGCTGGCACGTGTAGGTATGCCAGAACCTCACTCAAACAGAGCTGCTATTTATAACTCTTCAGTAAACGTGTCCAAGCACTAAGGAACCTGAAGTCCAGTAAAGTCACAGTTAGGGTGATAAACTGGCTTTGGCAGTGAGTGTGGCTTAAAGGGCTCTCTCTTTCCTCCTTCATTCCCTCCCCAGCTCCCCTGCAAGTCACAAGGATTCAGTTCTGCACATAGGGACTGTTGTGGCTGTGTTGGATCAGTAAATCTGTCCAGGAGAATGGGGCTTCAGAGGAAAACAATCAATGGCAGCATAAACTCCAGACTTCTCCCTCTTTGTTAGAGGCTACTGCAGAGCAAAGGAAGTCTGATTTATTAGAAGATGCTCAAGAACATAAATACATCCATGGGAAGATTTTAAGCCTTTACTAACATTGAGAATCTCTGCATTTCTACAGCCATTCTCAGAGCATTTCAGGTCCTATTTATGCCCTGAAAATGATCCCATTTTCTAAAGGGTCGAGCAGCCCACACACCAGAGTCAAATCAACTAGATCCACTTCCAGACCAACCAACTAAACCTTACCCATAACATCCTTTGAAGGCCTCCCCAGCATCTAACCCACTCAGACACCAGGATGAAGGAAAATAAACTAAGAAGCACTATGCCTGACAATGAGATGAGGAGCAGTTGTGCTGGTGGTCCCCAGTCATCACCACAGCAGCTCCCAGCCCTGGCCAACAGAGCATGAGGCAGTTTGTGTTTGGCTTCTCCTTGTCATTACAGTTGGGAAAGGTGCCTGACAGACTGGTTCAAGCTGGATGTGTTTGGACTTTGACTTCTCTGCTTAGACTTCCAACAAGACGGCTAATAAATGCAGATGAGTTTTATGACCAGGCCACCAGACTATGCGGGGATATCTCGGTCAGGGCTGGGTTTAAGTCTACAGTTAAATTGTGTCCTCTCATGAACCTATCAGCCTACTTCATTTTCAAAAGCCACATATTTAACAATAGCCTCTTCAATGCAGTGTGCATACAGAAATATCTAAGACTGCTCTGGCACTCACCACACTGAACACTAGTTCAGGATTTGCTATGCCTTTAGCATCCACAAGTACCACTCCTGTCCTGTTGAGCCCTGAATTGTTCAAGATAGGCTTAATTGTTCTCAGCTTGTCCAGTGGTTTCACCAAGGTAAAGCAAATACTTGCTTTGTGTTGGATTATTTTCCTACCATTTCAGCTCTCTGGCTGGACCCACCACGGGATCCAATAACATCAAAAATCAGTGCAAAGGAGAGAGCAGGAATGCACGTGTGGAAAAGGGCAGGGTCAGAGGGCAGCTGAAACTGTAGATACATCTGTTTGAACCTAACACAAAGTGGGACTAATCCACAACACTCTCAAACCAGCTCAGAAGCCTTAAAACGTGAGAGCTGGATGATGAGTGACATTTCACTACATCATTGAAAGCAGAGTTCTAATCAAAAACAACGGCCATGAAAACAGATTCCTAATGAAATAAAACTGAAGCCATCCTTTTAGTTGTGCTCAGCTACAAAGGTTTGTGAGGATTTCTGATGCAAACAACATTACTCTTCACAGATACTGACACTGAAAAAGCACGCTGCTTTCTGGATGCCTGGCCTCAGACTGGAGGCAAAGATGCGCTGTGCGCTGGGATGATGGCAATATCCGCATAGTTACTTCTCTGTCAAGTGGATATTGTGATCTATAGAGAAGGAAATGTGAGAAATACATTAACAGAAAATAAAACTCAGCTTCTTGTATTAGCTTATTACTGCTAAACCCAGTAATATTAACTTTATATACTTCCACAAACAAGCACAGATTTAGCTAGACCAGCAGATGCTAACTTGTCTGCCCAGCTCCCTCTGGAGGCTGCCACTCACTGCAGCTTTTTAATCTACCATGTGAAAAAGGTGAACTCTCCCAGTAAGGGTTTTGATTATAATGATGCTTTCATGGGCAAAGGCTTCAGCCGAAATGCAGCCAACAGGCGGTTTAAGTAGCCAGCTGCAGATCTTTGTCTTTGGTTTCTAATCAGAAAGAAGCCTCCCTCCCATTCTACAGCTGCAACACATATAAGGGATCAGGCTCAGGAGCTCTCTTTTAATTTGAGCATTTCAGGGGAGGCACTGGTTTGGCTGGGACCCTAAGGAGCATGGCGGGTACCTGGAGAATTTGTGTTTGCTTCTACTGCTGCCTTCACTGGCTCTCTTTTAGCATCCAGTGCTCCCCCCATTCCAGGGCACGTGTAGCCTCTGAGGACACCAGCAGCGAGCTCAACCCATTGCTATGGCTGCCCAAAGGTATGAGACGTGGCTATGCCCTCCTGCCTCCCCTCCTCAAGGTGCTGTCTGACCGGGAACACCAGGTCTGGGAGAGTGAGGCCCCCAGGCTGCAGCCGGACTCCAGAGCCCTTCGGTACATGAAGAGGCTGTATAAGATGTCTGTTACCAAGGAGGGAATCCCAAAGGCTAACAAAAGCCACCTCTATAACACTGTCCGGCTTTTCACTCCATGTTCTGAATGCAAGCAGCGCCCCAGGGACCTGATGAAAGGTAGGTGTGCAGGGACAGGGGCTGATGAGGTTTAAATGGGGGTTTCTATGTGTTCTGTGCTTGCAGTGCAATACAAAATGTCTCCTTTTTCAAGCTGTTGATTTCTGCTGATAGCTGTTTTAATCTCTTAAACCGTGGTTTTTCATAACCTGCTTCTTGCTGAATGGCATTAGACAGACATTAGACATTCTGCACAGTCTGAGAAATGCCACACCACTGGAGCTATGCTCTAGATGACACTGATGTTTCAGGCTGACTCCTCTTGCTTTGAGTCAGAGGAAGCTACAATCAGTTCTAGATAAAGTGAGAAAAGTAGGGAAGATGGTTAGGCACAATGGGCACCATGTTTCCTTCTGCTGCCCATCTCAGTTTTGGGTTACTCAAGGCCATAAAAACAGAGCACTGCAACCAAGTGCCAGAATCTCACTGCAAGATGACTTTTCTCCTTGCCTTGTGTGTTTGCTGGGGAAGAATCTGCTGCTGAATCATTTCTGTTTCTCCATTACATGGCAGTATTTGTGCCTAGGTGGAATATTCAGACTCACTAACTCGCCAAGACTTCCGTTTCCCTCCTCAGGAGACATTCACCTGGTGGATTTACTCTTCAACCTGGATCGTGTCACTGGTCTCGAGCACTTGCTCAAGTCTGTCCTGCTCTACTCCTTTGACACCTCGGTTCCTATTTCCTCTTCAGTTACGTGCATGTGCCATTTGTTTGTCAAGGAGCATGATTCTGATGGCCAAGTCTGTCCCAGCGTTTCACACGCTATAGCTTTTAGCCTGCACTTTGAAGTCAGAAAACGCAAGTGGGTTGAGATTGATGTGACTTCTTTTCTCCAGCCCCTAATCGCTACTAACAGGAGGAATATTCACATGGCTGTGAACTTCACTTGTCTGATGGGTGATTCACAACAGAGCACTAACCTGGAAAGTCCTGTTAATATGGCACTGGTTCCCCCTTCTCTTCTTCTTTACCTGAATGATACCAGTGAGCAAGCTTACCACAGGTGGAACTCACTTAGGCACAGAAGGAAAACCCCAGTGCGGCCCAGGCAAAGGAGCAGTCTGCTGGTTGATCCTTCGGGTGACAAAGGAAAGGAGACTTCACAGGGCAAAAGGGCCTCTCGATGGCGGAGAGATGAGAATGGGAAAGAAGCACCAGGAACCTCACCCCCTGATCTGAGCGAGTACTTCAAACAGTTCCTGTTCCCCCAAAACGAGTGTGAGCTTCACAACTTCCGCCTAAGCTTCAGCCAACTCAAATGGGACAAATGGATCATAGCACCACACAGGTACAGCCCCCAGTACTGCAAAGGTGACTGCCCAAGGGTTGTCGGGCACCGTTACGGCTCTCCCGTGCACACCATGGTACAGAACATAATCTATGAGAAACTGGACCCGTCTGTCCCCAAGCCCTCCTGTGTTCCTGCCGAATACAGCCCACTGAGCGTCCTAACCATAGAGCCCGACGGCTCCATCGTCTACAAAGAGTATGAAGACATGATAGCTACCAAGTGCACTTGTCGGTAGTGGGTGAATCCCGATTGGTTTTACTCGGGTTTTGGGTGTTCTGGCATTCCCAAAGTAGTTGCAGCTGTAATTAAGTGAATAGCGTTTGTGTAGTTCTAGTAGCTCTGTAAAGTCCCTTAGGATTTAGTATGGAGTCAGTAGAAGGTGTTTACAACATAGCACTTATTTTTGTAGCCACTCGGTCTTTCTGGAATGTGAAATGAAATGTAAATAATGCCTTTTTATTGGAAAAAATTTGCATTTAAAATATGGAAGAGATTTCAACTACCAGATGTCTATTTTAAGCTGTTTTCTTATAGATTCAAAAAGAGAAATAAATGCCTATCTTGCATACCACTCACATTCAATGCCTTTGAACTCTCATTTGCATTTAAACCCTCCTCACCAGGGGAAATGTCACCAGAATTCACAGGATTCCAGGTTGGAAGGAACCCTAAGGACCATCTGGTCCAACCTTTCTAGGCAAACATGACTTAGACTAGATGTCCTGACACCCTGTTCAGCTGGATCTTAATGTTCAGTGTTAGGGAATCCACTCCTTCCCTGGGGAGATCATTCCAATGGCAGGTTGTTCTTATTGTGATGAAGTTTCCTCTTGTGCCCAGTTAGAATCTCCCCAAGGGTAACTTGTGCCCATCCTTTCCATGATTCCTTGTAAAAAGGCAGCCTTCCTCTGCTTTGTACTCCCCCTTTAAATACGGGAATATAGAATCCCAGACTGGGTTGGGCTGGAAGGAACCTTAAAGCTCATCCAGTTCCAACCCCTGCCATGGGCAGGGACACCTTCCCCTAGAGCAGGCTCCTCCAATCCCCTGCGTCCAACCTGGCCTTGAACACTGCCAGGGATGGGGCAGCCACA
>JANHGB010053199.1:44613-63102 GCA_026283785.1 Coracopsis vasa
TATTTGGGGCTCTTCCACCTCCTCTGCCCGAGGCTGGTCCCGCAGTCCAAGTGACAGCCCACACTGTGAAGATGCACTGTTGGAAAACGCTGGTGGTCGCCTTGCTCTGCTCACTGCTGCTCTGTCAGGTAAATAGAGACAAGGATTTACAGCACTGATTCAAACGCTCAGAGGCTTTCTAAAAACTGTTATGATTTGCATGAATGAGAATACCTGGCAGAGGTTAGAGGTGACAGCATTGCTCCTTCAGAGCATTCACGGTCACAAAAAGCCTGCCTAGTGAATACTGCACTCCTCTGAGATGTAATTAGCAGTAGTTCTGCCTTTCCTGCCAAGGAGATTAAAAACCATTGTTGATTTTTATACTTCTTACTCTGTGGGGTAGGAAACAAGCAATTACACTTCAACAGAGCACGGTATGGGCTGAAACTGAGAAAGATTCCAAGCTCTTCACTTAAGGCTACTGAGCTCAGCAGCAGGATGAGTAGCTGCCGCACGCTCTGACAGTCACCCGGACTCTCTTCCAGACACACTGTGCTTCCTTGAACCAACCAGAGGCTCAGCTGGTGAGAGAGAGGAGGATGACACCCTTCTGGAGAGGCGTCTCGCTGAGACCTGTTGGAGCCTCGTGCAGGGATAACAGTGAATGCATTACAATGCTCTGCAGGTAACATCCTCATTCATGTTCAGACTCAGTGTGAGTTAGTATCATATTAGCTAGAGAAAGTTCCCACTTACTCACCCCAGATGAGGTATGGAGTTAATTCTGTGCATTAAGATACCAGGAATAGGGATGGGGCAATAGATTCAGACCTTCTTTGTAAGCAATGCAAACAGAGCAGAGTCCAAGTGCCCCTTCTGACAACCCCTGGTCCTTTCATTGCAACCCCAGATAACCTGTCTTCTGAAAGAAGAGCACAGGATTTGAGACAGCTTTTGGGTAATCAGAGACCTTAAAATTAAACCTTGTTAAAGGGAGTTCTGTCCACTCTAAAGCATATTAATTAAAAGCAGTATCTTACCCTAAATGAATCACTTTAAGATGATTACTTACTGTCACAGTTTAAAAGATAACTGAATATAAAAAGCCACTAGACATGAGCAAATTGTCCAACTGTGTCTACTTAAATTGATTAGTTACAATTACTACTTGGTGGCTGAAAGGTGATTTTGCATGGCACCTACTCTACACATACCAGAAAGTAATTAGAGATTGGTAGAATAGAGCCAGTTTCTGCTCTACATACAAGACAGGACAGCCAAGTGCTATTCTAGGTGCATTTACAACACATATTTGGTTCTACTGAGTAACTAACAGGAGCTACTGGAAGATCTGAACAGAACAGGGTTTCAGCTGTGGGTGATTTCTACACCTCAGCCTGACCATACAGCTCTGTGTAACACACGTTGGAGCTGTAACGTAAAGCAGAGAACATAAACCAAATCAAGATGAACTGAATAAAGGGGGGAATGCAACGTGCACAGCCCGTGAGCAGAACAGGAGCGCTGCTGAGGCCATGGCCAAGCTGGCAATGCCTGATTAGGTTCTCTTTTCCAGGAAGAACCGCTGTTTCCTGACAACAGCCGCTGAGTGACCCGTCCCACTGAAGCCCACCCGTCGCTGTTAGTGCTAACAGTGAAGTATTTATTGACCCTTCAGAAGCGAGGACAGTGGACCCAGCAATAAGTGTATTCAATGTTTCTGCCCCAGGAACTGATAAAGGACTTCAAAGAGCTTGAGAGCATTTCCTAGCGAGGGCCGTACCTCTGCAGCACACGTCAGGATGGCTCTGGCCAAGCTCAATAAAAGGACGGTGCATCCCCTGTTTGTTTGGGTTTTTTGTAATGGTTCATTACTGTTTTTTAAGGTGTGAATTAAAACTGTCTGTTCAGCAAACTACCTTGGTTCTCCTTGTATCCTGTGAGCAAAGTGTACAGGGAGTGCACAGCTGGCGGTTCAAGCGGGAGTGCTTAGCTCAGACTGGACTTTAGACACTTATCCTTCAAGCTGGCAAGTGCACAAAGCAGAGCACGCTTCTATCTCCTTTCCGTCTCAACAGCTGAACTCTTATCAGCACCTCAGATAAAGGCCTGTTAGAAAGGGAGAGCAAACAAACTGATAATACTGATAGCATTTTAATATCCCAAATATATCCAGCGATAACTGGAAGGAAAAGTATTTACCTTTAATTACTTCTAATCAAATTTACTTTAATTCATGTCCTAGACTGACTTTTGCCTCTGGAGTAGCTCCTGTTTTAAAATAAATGCATCAAAATCCAGTTTTGGTCTGTCACGTGTTAACTTGCAGGGCTGAAAGAAACAAAACCACCTTTGATTAGACCAGTATCAACCAGTGCAGGACGCAAACACTGACTGCTGTGTCCCTTGTGTTATACATAGATCAGAAACCTTTGCTTTAGCACAGTACCAGGGAGGAGGAGAGCCACACACCAGACACGAGCAAAGTGGTTTTGAAGTTTAATACAGAAAATCTATTTGATATTTATTAAACTTAGTTTCTCCAGTTACAGTTTTGCATTGTACAAAGCATTTTAATGACACAGTAGTTAAAAAGATCTTTACAAATTGAAATGTGATACCCTTTTCTCCAAATATTTTAATTGCCATAAATTTGTTTAAAAATACACATTAAACGCATGTTTCAGACACTAAACTTTCTATAATCTCAATACCACAAAATACATAGAATATACTATACAGATGTGGAAAAAATCTAGTTAGTATATAATACTTTGCTCACCATTAACAGCTTTATTACGTGAAATGCACATACTGACTTAGAAATCCTAATTTTGAGCCCCGAAGTACCCTTTGAAATTTCAAATGTATTGCAACAAATAAAATCACAGTCTGTTTTTTCTTCTTTTAGGTTTTGGTTGAAGACAGATGCCTAAATACTCTGATAGAAAACAAAATGTAACACATGGACTCGTCATGTACAAAGCATAAAACAGAGACATCCCATTAGTTACTAACAGTACCTTTTCTGAGTGGTTAATAAGGGCTTCACTTATAAGTGACAGGTTCAAAGTGACCTTCCCCCACCCGCGAGCCCTCCCCCAAAAGAAAAACCCTTCTTCACCAAATAATAATTTCAAATAAGATAAAGGATTTGTTTTAATAAATATATAAGCACTTTATCCTCCATATACAAAATTTCTTAAAACAATTTTAAAAGGGGGGGGACCAGATACAAATGTCAGGAACTGTGCTTGCAAAAGTCATGCCTGGTCCTTAGAGTTGAGTCCTGGGGTGTGGGATGCCAGCGCAGCCCAGGGGAATGTGGCACCAGCCACCGGGCTTGCATATAAAAACTGGAGACAGGAATGCCGTGCCCCAATCTGCCTGTATTGGCTCCATCAGCACGTGTGGAGTTACAACAGGAATGGAAACGCTTTCCTCAAGCTTCCAGATGGAATTAAACCAAGTGAAGCATTCACATTAGACATCCTGTGGGAACTCCACACTGTGCCACCGCATCCACAACCCCTCCGAGCACCGGCCAGGAGCAGAGCTGCTGCTCCACCGGGCTCCCACCGAGACCACAACATCCTGATGGCACAACCAGCCCTCACCTCCCACCCAGCACCGCTCGCTTCCAAAAGCCATCCCTGGAGACATTCCAGGCCAGGCCAGATGTGGTTCTGGGCAACCTGATCTAGTGGAAGATGTCCCTGCTCATTGCAGGGGGGTTGGACTAGAAGACCCTTGAAGGTCCCTTCCAGCCCAAACTATCCTATGATTCTAAGAAACAGCACCCCGGCAGCGGAGCCCAATTCCTTGCAAAGTAACGGAACTGGACATAGATCATGATTCCCCGATTGACTGAGTTTAACTTTCCTATTTAGGGGATTTGTCTCCCGGAACAGCTCTGGATTTGTCTGAGTTGGCTAGCAAAAGCTTTGGCTACTCTCACAGATGTCTAGCGTTCGCTTTGTTGCTTGGAAACACAGGGTTTTCCATAACACTGATTCATCAGACAGAGAAACCGAAACCCCGACCACAGTATTTGTCAGAAATGTAAGAATTTGGAAGCTGCTGACTCCCCAATGGGTAATTCAAACTGGACTTGCTCAGGCCCTTTCAATCCCTTAATATAAACACTGCAGTGACAGCAAATACCTGTTAGGTAAACTATTAAATACAGCAAAGGTAGTCTCTCTTCCTCCAGCAGCTTGCCACTTTGGCAAACCACCTCCTGATGTGCCTATGGCGTTAGTTTTACTTGCCCCAGGCAAGTGCTACATTATTCCTATGAAGTACTGACTCGGTGTGTTGGGGCCGTTCATAAATACAGTTGAGGGCATCTTTTTGTGATCACAGCAATCAAGCCTCAGCAATCTAAAGGAATATACATTGCACTCCTGTATAATATGCAATATTTATCACCAATAAGATGGTGATTCAGCACTCAATAAATAATATATCAATATAGTCAGTTGCACCATAATCTAAAAACAAGTATAACATATACTTTGGACAGACTGAGTTCATATATATATACATATATATTAAAAGACACATACAATACAAATTGCATACTGCCATCGAAAGCCAAGAAGAGCCACCCAGATGCTCTGCTTTATGGCTAATAGTTTGAAATCAAAAGAAAAGTCTAGGGCTGTTTCTCTCTGGTGTCCTGAATATTTGTTTAGAATTATTGATGGTTGCACCTTATCACCCAGGACCCTGAAGTCTGAGAGCGGATTCAGACAGCACTGATAGCTGAGCAAGCCTAGTCTGAGTAAGCCATTATTAAGATTCACCAACTAGGACCACAGTCAGTGAGGGAATTAAAATCACAGCATTGATATGTATTTAACAGACAAGTGTCTGGGGGATCATCTGGGAAGGCAGGAGTTCAGGATTCCCTCGTTTGTCACTAGTGCGACGTGTATTGGTACCCCAGTGACGTGTGTCACCGCTATGGAAGAACAGGGTGAGCCCCATCGCCTGCACTAGGACAGAGGGATGGAAGCCTATTGAGCACTTAGCTACAGAATCTGACAGAGTACATCACTTTCCTCCTGGAAACAACAGTACATCCCAAAATAAGGTGTGCTTTTGGAATGGGGAAGTTTATCCTTTTGAACTAGCCACAGATGCATAAGGCATTTCTTTTCAATTCATGAGGCCACCAATATCTCCTGTATGGGCAGGCGGCCACTGACAGTGCTCCAGGGATATTCCACCCTGAAAATCCACTGTCCAGATGGGACACTTTCAACCAGTCAGGTCCACATTTTGACATGACGTATAGGGGCTGGTCTCTTCTCCCAAGTAACAAGTGATAGAACACAAGGAAACAGCCTCAAGCTGCACCAGGGGAGGTTTAGACTGGATTTTAGGAAAAATTCCTTCCCCAAAGGGTGGTCAGGCATTGGAATAGGCTGCCCAGGGCAGTGGTGGAGTCACTGTACCTGGAAGTGTCCACAAACCATGTAGATGAGGCTCTTAGTTACATGGTTGAGTGGTGGCCTTGGCAGTGCTGGGGAACAGCTGGACTTGATGATCTTAAAGGTCTTTTCCAACCTGGTTGATTCCTATGATAATGTCTTGTGGTTGTTCAAAGACCATTAAGATCCACTGATCTAGGGATAAGCGATACACTTTTAAGAGACCAATTGAACGTGACACCAAAAGGTATTTGTGGGACTCTAGTTAAGGAAAAGAAAAATAATTCCCAGAGATGAGCCCATTCCCGCTACCAGGAATGGTACCTGTGCACAACGGAGCAAGCCAGAACGCAGCCATGCCGGCTAGTGCAGCACTACACAAAAAAGAAACGATGAATGCAACTTCTACGAAGGTATCTTTTATATAGCGTCAAAAGTGTGCTAGGCACTTTAGAGTATTAAAGGAAAAAGAGTTGACAGTGTCCCATTAGCCAAGATGTGGAGTCTGAGGGTACAGATTCTGTCTCAAACAGCAAACGCTAACAGAAACGTGACCTTGCACAGTGATTCAAGGAAAAGGATGTGCCAACAGACCTGAAGAGGAAATTCAGCTGTCATGGGAAGAGTCCCAGGTCTGTTGCCCATGTATCCATCCATTCGTACGTAGCAAAGCTTTTCTGGAAGTACAAAACACGCTGGAACGCAAAGGAAGCTCTACGAATATGCAGCTACCTTTAGTAGGTTACTAATTGCAAAACTTCTAAACTCTTAAAGCCCATAGGACATACTGCAGTACTGAGAGCGTAGAATTCTATTCCTTCCCGCGAGGTTGCCGTGAGTTTGGCACTTAACTACAACTACACACAAAATTTAGTGCAATCATCTTCCTGAACATGCACGTTCATATCTGGTATGGAAGAAAAGGTGAAGTGGGAGAGAAAACAAAGCAGCATTCCACAATCTCACTCCAAAGGATTCAGAGTTTGACTCTTCAGAAGGAGACCACCGCAATGAGAAGTCAGTTTGTGTGACGGACACTAGGACTTTTAGAAAGGAAATGGAATTTTACCAGAGTACTGCAGAAGACCACTGCATACAGTATATACCTGGTCCTGCTGTAAAACATCTTGTAAACAGTTCATAAAATCTTCATCTAAAAGTAAGGCATAAGGCACACCAGACATGGTAGGGGCACTAAGCGATACTGAAAGCAGTAGCAGTTTAAACCTTTAACTCAGACAAGCACCTCACGTGGAAAGGTACTTTGGTTTTCACTTTTTGAGAGCAGGCAACTGCAACTCCATCAACCACTTCTGTTGCACCAAGTCGCTCCCTCGCAAGTGAGTATTATGCTCCATCAAACATTAACGGGACCTTCATCAACACGGGGTAAATACAAGTTTTAAATCCATTCTGCATCACAACAGTCACTCTCCCTGTAATAGCAGGTGTGCTCCCACCCCACGACGGCTCTTGCACTGTCATCCTGTAGTGTCCATCACCTATCAGACCCTAAAAGGAAAAAATGGACCTCGGTTTCTAAAGATTCCTGGTTTCTCAGTCAATGGAAAAGATGCAAATGACAGTTCTGGTAGGAATTTAACTGCTGTTGGGTTTGTGCACCACAAAGTTCACCGACTCTGGAGGTGTCAGGAAACGACAAGCACGGAAACAAAAGGTATTTCAAATGAAGAGATGCAAAAAAGCACAAGATTGTCCTTTTCAGAAACCTTTCCTGTCTGCATCGCACCTGCCGGGCTGAAGCTCATTCCTACACCATTCCTTTGATCTCACATTGAACGCAAATCACTGTAATGTTTTGTGATTGTTATAGTGTTAATCCATGTTTGGAACCTGCCTGGAAAACCATCCAAGTCAGATCCAGCTAAATACTTTTCCATATAAATTTCTTTATAATTCATTTAAATGAAGTATCTTAATACGTAGAAGAATATCTGGAACTTTTCTATTTAGTACAAATTCTGCAATAATAAATCTGTAGTTGTCATTTATTAGTTGACTCGTAGGCATTAGGCATGGAAAGTATGGTGTCCCTACACGTTAGAACCTATCAACCCTACTTCCTTTACAGGCTCTACCACCACAAGACATTACAGAGTAACAAAGCTCACAAAGTACTTAAATAAAGTGTCTATGTTTAATTTCTGCTAAGTACTTGAAAGGGTCAATTTAGGGAATAACTAAGAACTGTCCCAAAACCGGGCTGTTCAAACTTAAAATTAAAAAGTTCAAATAAATAGGATTTAAATGGACTCTTCCTGTATCGTGACTGGAATTCCAGTGATCTGCCCATGACAGATCAGCAAAACTACTCCTTACTATGTAGCAAATTATAAAATACTTAAATAACTTAAACCGGGAATACTGAAGCAGTCCAATAACCAAATGATTTGGGGTTAAAACACAAAACACAAATGAGGATGGGAGACGTGTGAAAGCATTCTTTGCTCTTAGTGTCAACTAAGCAATGTGTTATGGCAGTCTTCCTTATTGACATGACACAGTGTTGTGGAGATAAATCAGAGGCAGCGAGAAAAATGTGTTTGAGTTTCCATTCCTTCAGTTCCAAATATCACTTGGCATCCAGGCGCAACCAGTGTAATCCCTGACGGGTGTAACGCACTAGGTCTGTCATGATGCTCGAGTTAAAAACCAGAGGGCCCATAACTTTATCCAGTTCAGCAAAGAACTCTAAAAGAACAGAAACACAGGTTAAAGCTATGCATGTACCTTTATATGGGAAATATTACATCCAACCCCCATCTTTAATGGCTTTAAACTGACACACAACCAGCCCACGGTTTCACTGTAAACGAATGCACAACCTTCCACCTCGCTTCTGCAGAGGACCTGGTTAAGCATCCTGCACACCACCAACTGCATCTCCCCAGTTCAAAGCCCATGAGCACACTCCGGTACATCTGGTGTCCTAACCCTCCCCTGCCAGCTCTTACCTTTCTGTTCTTTAGACAGCTGTTCGGCTTGGTCCCATATTTCAGTGGCATAGAGGAAGTTGGATGTAACCTGGACGTAGCTGGCAGCCATCTGATGGATCCTCTGGGGGATCGTCACCGAGGACCCACTTCCTGAAGGGTTGGCTGCCCCGGAAGAGTAATTTCCTGAATTCCCTGGAGACAGCTTTGGAGAGACTGGAGATGGCATACCCACGGGCTTGCTGCTTGTCCAAAGGAAACATTCAGTTGTAAAATGCATATATACACATATGTACTTTGGGCACATCATGCTGTAAGATGCCCTCTGAGAGCTCTCTTCCCACATCTAAAGCACTCCCCACCTTGCACATCAAGAGGTCAAGATTTGCCCTACAGTGCATGAAGTGCATGGGCTGGGAACAACTGCAAGGATCCTCCAATTCCTGTGTGTTAACTTCACAGCCAAAACCTAATTGCCAAACCTCACATCTCCTTATTCAATCAAATCTGAAATTCATTGTTTAAATAAATTGAACTCTAAAGAATAATAATGAAAACTTTATCACTACATGGTAACTATTCAGCCATAGTATTACACCTTCAGATAACACGGTGCAAATCTGAAATGCCCTCCCACAACTCACAGAGTAATGATCAACGGTCCAGCATTAGGTTTAAAAGAACAGAAGTAAATTGCTGTACTATGGAACAGACAACTCTGAGAGTTCTTGTAACAGCCTGGGTTTGCAGCATTAACAAAGCCATTGTTTTGAGGGGAAAAAGCACTAAATAAATCAACAAAATTCACTGAGAGAAGTGACTTGTGTGTTAGAGACACACTGACCCTTAAGTCTTCCAAGCCTTTCTGCACGCAAACAACTGAATCAAAACCTACACCCTCAGAACCATCACCCAACACTTTAAAGAGCGAAAAGCCACTTCCTGAGCACCTCAGGCACAAAGGTTATGTAGAAAACTAGCTATAGGTTGAGAAGCACAGGGAACAGCTTGGACTACTCACCTTCCCATACCAGGTGACGGTGCTTGAGAGTTATTATAGGAATTCTGTTTGGGGAAAAAAGAGATTTGTCACCTGATTCATGTCCCTTCTTTCACCAGTTACACTTTATCTGCTTATTTAAGTGGCTATTTTTGGCCAAATTAATTTTTGTTCTATTAAGCAATAACCACATTCTAACTCACGTCCCAGTGAATTCACGTTTGGGTAAATATCCTCTTTTACTGATGACTAAGGCATAAATTAAGGGATTATTTTAGCAACACAAAGGCCACTAAATATACATAGGACTGGATTAGTCCTCTGCTCTATCCGTTAGTGAACATCTTGCTTTTTTCAGCCCATTAATGGGAAGAAATCTGTTATTTCTGGCACTGAACAATTAAAGATGGCTCAAAAAATCTGAGAAGTCAGGCACGAGATAATTCCGTTTCCTCTCAGTTGAGAGCTTCAGAGAAACCCAGAGGCATGAGTCACCTATCCCCAAGAGCTCCTTTGGGAAAGCTCCGTAGATTAAGGGCTGAGTAACGCTACAGAAGCATCATAACCGTTTTTCCTCATCTGCAACATCTTGATTTAAATAAACGCATTCAGAGGATGTGCCTCTTCATCTCCTTTTCCTGAGTTCAGGTGAGTTCATGGCAGGGGATATAACAAAGATACCAAATATCCCACTGCAAACACCACAATCCTGAAAGACCAATTTGGGTTTGGTTTTCACAGTCTGAAAATTGGGTTCAGGAATTCTAAGTGATGTAGAGCTTCAATGCGATTGGGGTTTAAGAACACACAATTACCTTCAGATGTTCAGTCAGAGTTTTAGAATATTTCAATGCACTTTCTTTCTTCAGCTTGAAAAGCCTTAGGTATAGCAGAGATTGGCACCGCAGGCTGCCCAAAGACAGAACAACACAACACTCACAGTTCAAGTCAATTTATCACACCCCAGTGAGTATCAAAAATCTAACAGCTGTGTTCTTGATGTTTCTTCTATGAACTCTGACAAGACACCTCTCAACTTGTAACTTAACCAAGAATCCATGACTCCCTTCAAATTCCCAAGGACATAAACCCAGCTCTGTGCCTTAAGCTGAAACTGTAATTTTCAGTGATTTTACTGATATAATCAGTGTCCAGTGCTGAGCTTAGAAGACAACAGTCAGTTACTTCCCAAACAAAGGTTTCATTTATTTCTTGCTCCTTTCAGGCCATACAGAGTCTAATGCATTCCACCATGGTCTCCCTTTTCTGCCTGACTCCAACTGGTCCTGCTGTGGCCAGTTCTTTACAGCCACTCCCAATTTTGACTTGTCACTGGGTGAGCACACAGGAAGGACCCTCATCCTTTCTGCAGTTACTCCTTAACAGCTCAAAGACTTGGCCTTCGTTGTCAACATCCCCTCAGCCCCAACCTGCAGGAATCATATACACAGCAGTAATCATTGCATACAGCCAAGTGGAAAACTCATATTTGGTTCAAAACCACTTGAGAACTCAGTGTCGTACAGCATTTCATGTAGAGAAAACACTTGATATTAATCAGGGCATTAAGTTCAGACAGTGCATTGTACTAGGTTCAGAAGACACGTACCAAAGCACTGCTAGCCTTTTATCTGCAGCCGTGGCATCTGGTGCCAAGTAATTCTTCAGCTTCATAGTGTATCTGCAAACAAAGACAGCAAGTAAGCAACAAAAACCCGACAGTTGTCATTTATCAATCACCAAACATTGGTGTTCTCATGAATTTCTAGTTTTACCTTGTCTTCACCAGTTCAGAAACTTCTTTCAGTCCCTAAACAAAATGCCAACTAGGCAGTAACTGCAATAGTTTTGTTTCTTGTGTTATGCCTTGTAGAGTGATTTCAAGAGCCTTAGCAGAAAACATCTCAACCTTCATGAGAACACTTTAAGCCTCAGTAACTGGAACAAACTGGGAAGTGATGCAGTTATGCTGGAGAAAGAGATCTCAAAAGCTGGCACAACTTCAGTGCATCTAGCAGCTCTGGTTTCCAAACATCCTTCCCACCCACTTGACTTTTGTATTTGCTTTGCAATGCTTACTTGATTAATTCCACAGTTTCTGAATACATAGGGAACGGGGACTTGGATTCCTGAGCATTTTTCTCCAATGCATTCCCACACTCAATGAACGACACTACAGCATCTAGGTAGTAGACAGCCTTCTCAAACCTGTCAGACTGAGCACATGGGAAAAGCTTTTAAGGACAAAACCCAGAGAGGAAGTACAAGAGAGCTGCAGTACAGGAGGGCAGCAAAATGGCAACAGCAGGAAACAAACCCCAGTGTAATGTGCAAACCCTGGATGAGTATCGGAGATTTACTTACCAATGCATCAGCATTATGTTTTAGCTTCTTTGCTTCTTGCAAATAATGATCAGCTGAGTAAGTCCTGCAACAGAGGACACAAGGAATCAGCCCCAGCCATATCGCATTGCATTTTATGACTGAAGTTTCCTAATGTTGTCAAGTTTCCTATTTTCTCTGTTTAAGTCAGGTTAGAGGAGCTACACTCTGACAAAACAGGTAACCAGTACGATTAGTTACAGGATTGTTAAAAAGAGCTTAAAGTCAGTTCTCTAGTTTCAGGTAATTCAAAGCAGCATTTCAAGCAAGTTAACAGATGTGACTTGGTTAAATTTATTGTGTTTGATACTCAAGCAAACCAAACCCTGACCAACAACAGGGGCAGGGAAGTTAAAACCACAAAACATGAGGACAAATTCATCCAGCGCCTCCAGGACTGGCATTACTAAGGCTGTGAAAGAGAAATTATGATAGTAGTACAGAATAGCTGCATTCAGGTGTTAACTGCTTTTGCTTAGCCACCCAAAGCGATCAAAGCTAAATGACTTCCACAACTAGATGAGCAGAAGACAATCATAAAAGTGTAATTATACATTTCAATATATTAATGTACTACCTGGGAGATGATTCAAGCTTGAAATCAACTCTCTCATCCACACTATCTTACTTGTCAAAGAATTAAAGATATTTGAAACCAATGTTTTTAACAGTTCACTTACAGGAAACTGATGGAATTAAAAAGCAACAGTTAATACTAAAAATATTCTATACCTACAAAATTAGCTCCAATAGTTCTAGGCCCAAGAAATCCTAAAATGTCTCAAGTCAAAACCATAAGGTTCTACCATGTCACCATTCCAAAGCACAGGGACCATTCCTCGGAGGGTGCTCTCATTAGATCTTCCTATACTTCAATACACATTTGGAATTCATTTTTCAAACAAGTTTGATCTTATCTCAATTTCTCATCCCTGTTTTGTCTTGGAATAACCGAAAACCCCCATAAACTCTTTTGTCCTAAATGACTGACAGTGTAGCTCAAATCACCAAATTCACATAACTCCTTCCTTTTTCTTTCTGTAAGGAACAGCTATGAGGAGAAAACCACTGAGCAGCAGAGAGGTAGCAGCAGTGTCCCGGTAAGGTGAAAAGGACACATCAGCATTTAAGACGAGAAGAGCCCTGAGCTATTTAAGTCTATTGCATGGTCCTCTAATGCTCGGCAGGAATGTGCAGGGCAGGCTACAGTTCCTCCTCAAGGACTGTGCTGTCTGCCAAGGCACTGGCCCGGGGAGCAGGCAGACAAGCACAGCACTGCAGGAACAACAGAGCTCCCCAGGGTATGAGTGTGTACCTAAGGTCTTTTGTGAAGCAAGACAACAGCTCTTCTCCACAGGGAGCTGGCCACGCTCCACAGCTCAGACCCACAGAGGGAGAGGCACCTTCTGCTGTTCTTACCTATCATCAAAAACAAGTTTTGCTCTTCTTGACTTGGAGCTCTCTGCAGACTGAGCAGACACAGGAGGGCAGCCGGATGAATTGTTCAGAATCTTTTCCTGAAAGGAAAATTGGTGCCAAGAAACAAATGTAAAGATCAGTTACATCTTCTTCGCCTTGAAGAACAGCATCTGTTGTATACATTCCTCCCATGATTTCATATGTTATATGCAATAAGGTCAGTTTTGCAGCTGGTTCAGCTGCCATTCACCACACACAGCAACACAGCTTCCACGAGGCTTTCACCTACTGCTGGCACAGAGGCTATAACCAAGCTCCTCAGGCTAACACACCAGGGGATCTCCATTAGAAGAAAGAATGCAGCCAAGGCTTTCTAGATACACCCAGACCAGGAAATCCCTGCCTGAATCTCCCATGTCTCTGTTTCCAAGTCCTGGTTTTCCACTCTAACAAAGAGCTGATGATTATTATTTATGATTTCTCCTTTCTACCAACAATACAACTCAGCTGAATGTCTTTGCCTTGGAAAAAGAGTATTTCGGAAGAATAAGCATCATCATCAGGGAGAAAAGAAGCTGTCTTCACAACACACTGCCCTTGTTCCTCTAAATTATGGCTCAACATGACACTTCAGCTAAAGACTGGACACTAGAAACGTGCTATGAATCAGAAGTGAACCATTTTTATTTGCTAAATGATACAAAACAGCTCCCCAGCTTCATACGTGTTTTCTGCTCTCTTGATTTACCGTGACCAAAGGCCATCTATATAGACGCATTTCATAACTTACACTTATCAGATTATTGCTTATCAGAAGGATCCTGGAGTTACCAGGCACCAGACTGGCACAGCAATGTGCTATCTGCCATTGTAATGTAGAAACAGCAATGAAACATGCAGTGCAATGCAGGAGGAGTACTTACTACTTGACTAAGCAGGCATGACTAAGCATATGTGAAGAATAAAATGATAAACATCTCACACATTAACTGCTGGCTTCAGGACATTTCTATGCTGACAAATAAAGGGCAAAGCCTCAGCCTGTAAGGTAAAGGCACTATCTGCAGCTCCTGGAAGTGCCTTATGCAGCCATCGATGTGCACAGCCCTGCCAGGTTCCTCCGACCCCACTGCACTGGCACTAAGACAGCATCTCCCAGCTCAGATATTCAAGAGCCCCACCCTGATGACTAAGTTGCTTTCTGCCATCACTAATGTCTATTTGCTGCTTCACTCCTCCCCAGATCAATTCTCTTTCCTGAGCATTGTTAGATTTTGCTTCTGAGCTTTCCCATTGCAAATCCAGCTACTGAGGTTTAGCAGCTCCTTCAGCTACTGGAGTTTCTGCAGCCCATCAGAGGCTCTGGGGCTTTGCTGCAGAGAGGTTGGAGGCAGCCACACCAGCACCTGCAGCACACACTGGAATCACACAGAAAGGTGAAATCCTCCCAGTTAAACACTGTTCAAAACTGGTTATACAACAGGAACTGCGCAGCACAGGTATTCAACAATATGCTCTCAGATAGCTTCACTGGCTAAATTCTACCCAGTTCTACACATTTATATATTGACCAACAACAAGCACATCAAATTTAGTGACCTCAAAGTATAATTTTCCTATAATATTTTTAAATTCCATCACATTGAAATATCTCCCTAACCTAAACCTCTTAAAACCATTTTCTGCACCACCTTCATAACCATGTTTTCTCCACTCCAACCACAGCCAGTGCTGCATATTCCTGACCTGGGGTTAAAATAATCTTTCTGTGGTCCCACAGTGTCATGAAATAAGAGCTACAGCTTCACACCCTAGCACTGAGAGTGGACCGAGCTCCTGCTCTCCTTAAAAATCAGGACAAGCTCTTTATCTGTTCCAATAAAACATGAGTAACCTCGTTCTTCCATTTACCATTGTGTAAACAGCTTTCTGATGATATTTCTTACTAAGAGATTCAACAATACAGAAGCAGCATCAGTAATCAGAAGATGATTAAACACATTTGGTAGAAATAAGCATTAGTATTCCACAATCTCTCCCAAATTGTCTTCTAATTTATAGACTTCCAAAGCACTCAAGCACTAGGACACAACACAATGCACATCCAAAACCAATTGCATTTAACTTGAACTGCAAATTGTTGTTTAGATCACACTGAGCATATCAAACTGCAATGCAAAGCAAGAGGCATGTACAGGAAAGCCCTTTACCTTGGTTTCTTTAGCACTGCTAGAACCCTTGCCCTCAGTTTTCTTCTGTTTGGAAGACGAGCCGCCTTTACTGCCACCACTGCCCTCCTTGCCAAGGTTGCTGCTGGACTTCAGGGACGAGGACTGACTGACCGTCCTCTTCCGGGAGCCATGCTCCTGCTTGGCATCTTTCTGCAGGACTGGGGCAGCAGGAGACGGCAGCAAATCCTTTTCTTTAATAGCACTTGGCTTTGAGGACCTGGACCAAAGGAACAAATTCAGCTTTTGGGTTTCTTTCCTTAAAGAAAACCCAAAATGAAACCAACCAACCCCTGAAAACAAAACCGCACCACCACAAAACCTTTTCTTTATTATTTTGAATACATCTATTACTAAAACGGATATATTTTTTAAACAATGCAGATTTTTATTGTTCAACCTGGCAAAGCAGATATGGAGAGAAAGAGAGAGACTAATCATCCCGGTGAGTAGCTTCCTATGAAGCCAAAGTGAACTCGCTTTCCCCATCTCATTTGTTCTGACCTGAACACACAGCAGACAAGTTCCAACCATCAAACCACACCCCTCCAAGAGTTCTTCATAAAACATCCACCCTGAACACTTGGGATGTAAGGAATGGATGCCAGCGTTAGCGCCAGGCTGTCTGTTCCCGACTCATCATCTAACAGCTCAGATAGAAGATGGTCCAGATAAATGTTCTCTGGAACCCAGGCATCTGGAAAGCGTTCTCACTGGAGCCCTTCAGTACACTCTTACTTGGCTGCTGAGGGCTAACGCCGGCTATTCCAGGCTTCCCATAATAATTGTTTCTACCCATTACCTTTGTAAGATCATAGAGTTTCATTTTGTTCTATGTTCTTCAGATAACTGCACTGGCAATCAAACGAGCATCAGAAATAATAGGTAAGAAAGCATAATCAAGCTAGAAATGCATCCACTTACTCTACATCTGTTTCCTAACAAACAGTAAGACACTGTTTAATTCAGAATGGGCAAACAAGCTTTCTAGCATCTGATGTGCTGCAGCTTCTCACATTATTTGTAATTTGGCCATTACTCACTATACAGAAACATTTTCCATGACATAATTATACCAGTTTTCAGCCACTTGATCTGAAACAGCAGCTTGAAAAGGCAGTGGAAAAAAACCCTTACTTTTTCCTGCGGAGTAACACTGACCAAGAAATACACAGCATAACAGCTAGTCCAAAAAGCAGGGGAATTTACACAAACAACGAGCAACTGAAGGAGGATTAAACAACATTATTGAGTTGTTAATTCTGCTTTACTTTGCTTTTGTGTAACTCACACTTTCCTTAGCTAATCTCTCAAGCAAATGTGAGGTTAAATCCATGGATCCAAATCTCAAAGCCATCAGCTTCCCATACAATGCAGTGTGCTGGTTTTAGCTTGGAGAGTTACTTTTCTTCCTACTAGCTGGTAGGGTAGTGTGTTTTGGATTAGTATGGAAGTAACATTGATAACATACAGGTATTTCAGCTGTTGCTAAGTGGTGCTTATACTAAGTCAAGTACTTTGCAGCTTCTCACACCCTGGCAGCGAGCACCAGAGGCCAAGAGGAGACCCAGCCAGGATAGGTGGCCAAAGGGATATCCCAAACAACATCACACCATGCTCAGTCTAGAAACTGGGGGGAATTGTTTGGGAAGACCCCAATCACTGCTCAGGGATGAGCTGGGCATCAGTCAGCGGCTGGTGAGCTCCTGTATTGTGCATCCCTTGGTTGGCTGTTTTAACATGAGTTTTATTTCTCTTTCCCTTTTGGTTATCTCCCTTTTCATTACAATTACTAGTATTTTACTTTATTTCAATTAATAAACTTCCCAATTCTCCCCATCCCACTGGGGGATTGCAATGAGCGAGCAGCTGCCTGGTACTTAGCTGCCGGCTGGGGTTAAACCACATTTAAGCCAGTTAAGTAATTTATTTGCAGCTTACACTTGCTAAATGGAGAATTATCAGAGTGGGGTAATTTAAAAGCACTGATTTTGCAAGATCAAGAGGCTGCTTTTTGCTTGAAATCTGCAGAAACAGCTGATTTCTAAACCAAAACAACCTCCAGCTGTATATTAGAGTAAAACCGGGAAGCATTGATTCTGTAAGACACCAACCCTTCACACGAGCGGCTACCTCACTTCTGTTAAGTAAAACAATTGTTTATGGTCAACGTTTTTGGTAATGGAAATTAATTTCCATCAACTGCTAGGAGAAACTCTGAATTCTGTCTGAAGGGTAAGGAACAATGACATGTTACCAACTGATTCATAAAGTGGAAACACGTGGTGGGAGGAGGCAAGGAGGAGAAGGGAGAAGACAGGCACCCGTCTTCTCCTTGATCACCCTGAGCCCTCGATGGTGAAACCACAGCCAAGATACTCACTCCCTGCTGCTGGAAGTCTTGTGTCCTGATGGAGCTTTTTCTTCCAGTTTTGTTTTCTTGCTTTCACTGGCTCTGTTCTCATCCTCGTTCTGAGTAAAGCAAACAAGAAATAGATCCAGGCAAAGGTCCACAGTTACAGCTTCACTGACAGTGGCAATGTTGCATAAAGAGACTTAATTTAGCAGGTGTTTTGCAGTGTACAAGATAGATAGGTACAGATGACAAGGATATGCCCTACAGTATCTACTCCATATCAAATACTAGACCAGACCCCAATACCAGAACATAACTGAAAACAAAGTCTGGATTCTGAATTCCCAACCTGCATAAAAGAATGAACAGCCAAGCTGCTCATTTTAGCACAAGCGTGTTATCACCATGAACTATTGGAAGTATCAGCACAGTGAATAAAGGTCTCCTTGAAAACACACACCTCAGTAAGTGGCCAAGTTTTCTTAGGTTGCTCAGCAGGAAAACTGGTTTAACTGAAATTATCCATCTCCTCTGGAGGGTCAAATGACTCTCTGAATGGTGTAACAGAAACGTGGAATCATGGAATATTTGGGCTTGGAAGGGACCTCAAAGCTCATCCAGCTCCAACCCCTGCCATGGGCAGGGACACCTTGCACTAGAGCAGCTTGCTCCAAGCCCCATCCAACCTGGCCTTGAACACTGCCAGGGATGGGGCAGCCACAGCTTCTCT
>JANHGB010053204.1:9060-24515 GCA_026283785.1 Coracopsis vasa
CCCATGGCAGGGGGGTTGGAACTGGATGATCTTAAGGTCCTTTCCAACCCAAACCATTCTATGACTCTATGATTCTAAGTCACAGCAACACAACTATTGACCATCAAATTAAAATGCCTATCCAGATTTAGTCACTGCCTTTAGAGTGCTGGAGGAGATACCTGTATTTGGGGAGCGCTGTGTTTAACTTATGGCCCAGATTTGCAATTTTCAGTGAGAAGCTGTGGATTTGAATGCATTTTGGGATCTGTTTACCATGTTTACTGTTTACTCTGATTATTGAACACAAAAAGCCACATCAGAACCACTGCTACAGAATTCCTGCAGCTCTTTGTCTAGGATAACCAGTGAAAAATGTAGCCGATTTTTCTAGGCAGTGTAAATGTATCTCAAGATGTAGCAAGTATCTAAATATGTTCTTTAACATTAAGTTCAGAGCAAGTATCATAATGGCACATCCACATACAAAGTTACAAGGACACAGTTAAACCAGTCAGCTATTCTGGACCAATGTTCCTACAGAGGTTAAAATACATTCCCTTTTCTTTCCCAGATCTCTCTGAGAACTTAAAGCCCAACTGAGACATCACCAATCCCACTCACCTCAGAAAAGGACCCTATATAGAGATAGAACATTCAGCATTTCAAGTTCATTACCAACATCACACACCAGTGTATCTACCTGGATGTTACAATGCCACTGAATTTTCAACACCACACTTTTCTCAATTAAAAAGAACACCAAGACAAAACCTGACGGGAATGCCACAGTGCATCCAGTCCTACCCACTCAATGCCACAGCATTGTAAGTCTTAGAAAAATTACTTGTAAGAGCCTCCAAGAACGAGATGAGGGTTCCACTATGATCTTTCCCAAACTGGTTTAGTTCCTCCTCCTCTGATGTTTTAGACATTTTTAGAGAGAACAATCATTAAGAATGGAAGACAAACATAAGAAGACCTACGTCATACCAAAGGGGAAGTGCACTATTGGCATGTTGAACTATATGTTGAAGGAACTGCATGGGGTTCAAGATCCCACAGGATTACAGACTGCATTTGGAACACACTGAATGCAAGAGTTAGCAGTTGTGTCTGTAATCCAAAAGCACATCCTCAATTTTTACTAATAAGCCAAACCTGTTGTGGCCAGAGCGACTTTTAAATGCTATCAGGTAGAAAACCCCTCACTGTGAATTAAAACCACAGAAGATCCAGTGCACTGTAACGTGCAGCTTGGACAGTACAAGCAAGCCTCAATCTTTTGTGTTCCAGTACACTTCATGTTGGAATGCAACTCAGTTGTGCTATGCATTGATGTTACACAACTGTTGCCTGCTGTGAGAAGGGATCGAATGTAACATCCTTGAAGCTCCTTCCAGCCCCATGTTAGTGGAAAGCAGAAAAATCATTTTAGTGAGATGCACACGGTTCATGCAGCAACTGGGGTTAGATAAAACTTGGGGTTTACCTCAAAGCTTTTGCGTAAAGCATCGACACCCAGGTAAAAAAGCATCTGCCACGTTTGCTCCTCAGCCCGCAACTTCTGCCAGATTCGGTGTAATCTTTCATAGAGATGAATACCCAGGCAGGTCAACACTTCTTCTTGGGCTATGTCTATTGTCTTAGCATGCCTTTCTCTTCGTCTACAGGAAGAGTTGAACCAAAGCACAGTATTGTTAAAGGAGCTGGAAGTCTACCAAGAGATCAAAGCAGCTCAATGACGTATTTTCTTGATGTTCAACTAAAGATAATGTTTGCATGAACAGCTTTTTAACCCGAGTTCTGCTGTGCTGCATGCAGATGCAAAATAGAAAGGACCAGGTCAAAACCACCACAACATTCTTCACAGGTTAATCTGTGCACAGCACTGTTAAGCTGCACTATGCTTTCCCACCTGTGACTTTGGAAGGCAGTGCCCCACCAGTCTCTGCTCACTCCTAATAACAGGGATCAGCAGAGTTTTATTGCCAGAGATGCAGCCACTCTCTCATTTAATGCAATCTGTATTTAGTTCATAGCAAATATTTCACCTTCCTACACATTTGTGTCAGTTAACTGAAGCTGAATAAACACACACAGAAATTTATACACTACTTACCGTACCAAGTAAAAACATTTCAGCATTAGTCTGTACTCTATTAAGGAAAACCCATTATGAAAGGATTTACCATCCCCATTAAACAGCTATGACTGAGCTTTAATTGAGCTCAGAATTAGTGTTTTTCATTGTAAGAGTTTAAGATGCTGAAACAGGTTCAGAAATTGCTACAAGTGGTGACAAAACTAAATGGAACACTTGGCATTTGGTAAAGCTGCCAACCAAGGATCTCTTTCTATTTCGCATAGTTTGAACACCTCAATGGAAAAGCAGGCAGTCCTGTGAGTGAACACATCAACTAGAACATCTGGCAATTTCTTTCAGGCTTGCCTTCAGAGTTAAATGCACTCTGAAGTCAAAAGCACGTATGAAATCTTTGCTACACTGAAGCGCTACCTTGAAGATCTGCTTTATCATGAATACTCAACACAAACATTAACATTATTCTGCAGCAAGGAGGCAATAAACCACTTCAGCAAAATACAGTCAGTGATAAAATAAAGAAGCAAAGCGCTAGATAGCCCACTCTAGCAAATTACATACTCATACCCTCCTGCGAACTCGGGTTCGGCCCGGCCCAAGAGGTGTGCGATGAAATCTGTCTCACAGCACACGTGGATGTGGCGCTCGTGGGGGCAGCAGCGCAGGCCCTCATAGAGCGCAGCACAGTAACCCTTCTCCTTGCTGCAGTCCAGCTCACCAATGAGAATGTTGTATGCCCGAAGGACTTTGTTTTTGCAGTCAGTGCAAAACCTGTGTTGGAAGAGAACAGAACGGGTCTGAACTCTTATTCAAGCAGAGTAAGTTATAATATACTGAGCTAAGCGCAGATAAGTCTAAGTTATAATATACAGAGCTATTTAATAGTGCACGCTATATTTAAACTAGGTCACGTAAGGTTTATGTTACTTCAAAAGGTAAAATAGTAAGACTTTGGCTGTAAGCCACTGTAAGTTTACTGTATGTATTATACTACCTATCATATATTACAAGTCTGGATATCAACTTTCATGATGCAAGGTATAAATCAGGCTAACTGTTAATATGAAGAAATTCCTATATGGATATGCAAATCCACTTGTTTAAAGATCAGAAATCTAATAGCGAACAAACTGGATCATTAGTATAAGCCAGGACAAAATTCCTCTCAAGTAACACACTCCATGTTACTTTATGGCAATTATTTAAAGTATACTCGAGTGATAAGCAATAAGAAAAACAGAAATTCCTCTGTTGCCTGCTCTGTGTGAGTGACGTTTCCACTACAAGCACCTTTAAACATATTTTGAATTACTAGATAACTGCACAGATAGCCAAACAAGGTTTCAATTTAAACACAGCTCAGATAACTAATGTGAGAAGAGCATAGTTATGAAGCCAGTTACAATTAAAATACAACCAAATTCAGCTCTTTCTATTTTATAACAGGAGTCATCTTCAAGAAGCTACAAAACCTCTGGCTGTATTAATTTAACAATGCAAGTCAGACAAGCTACTCCCATTTCAGCTTTCAGCTCAAAAAGCTGGCTCTTCATGCCATCTCTGGATGGTGTTTTTCCCTTTCCTAGTTTGTCCACTCACTTGACAACACTAAGTCAAACATACTTTGATGTTTGATAGCACTATGATAACTGGCTAGTTTCTGTGGTGAAAGGAAAGAAAACAGTAATATTATTGCAGGTTAGCATCAGGAATGCTGCCAGCACCATGTTTAATGTCACAGGAGATTAAAGCTATTTTGTTTCCAAAGTGTTATTTCCACACCACCACCACCCCCGCGCCCATCTGTGGTCCCACTGGTGGTATCAGAACCTTGAGACTACTGGAAAATAAAGCACTTTAATCAGCATGGTAGCTCCCATACACATGCAACAATGATTTAGTGGCCTATTTTTACCTTGCAAGAGAGACCTAATAGTACTAACAGTACTAAGTCATAAATAACTGTTTTAAAACAGTGATTTCAAAGCAACACCAAGCCTAAAATCTGCTTCTTTTAGTTTAGCTCATATTAGTTTGAATTTGCACATACTCCCTGGAAGCCTAAATGAAAGTATAGTCCCAGACACAGTAGGCTACTTGTGAAAGAGTGAAAGAATATAGACAGCTTTAATAGATCAAATTGTAAATCAACTTCATCCTAACAAAACAGGTATTAAGACAAGCAGCTATGACTTCACCTGAACTCTCTGCATTGCCGTAACCTGGAACAATAGGTAAAACACAAAGAATATTTCACAATCTTAACCTGTTACAATCCAATCTGCCAAAGTTCCCCATCACCACGAAGCTTAGATCTTAAGTTTTAAGAAGGTATCAGAAGAATCCTCTATACTTTTAACCACTGAGTGAACTCCACATACATTTTGATTCACAAAACACAGCACGTATTCCTTAAAATGAAGGGGTGTCTTTGTTCTTTTAACATACCTGTGTTTTCGTAGATAGGTTTCTAATGTTTCTAAAAGACAACTAGAGTCAATTAAAACTACTTCATCCCTGCATTCCTGGGACATGAGCTCCCACACATCCATCCAACAACCCCTGCAAAAGAAGATCATAAGAAACAAAAGACTGTCCATCATCCTGGGAGGGGTTTAGAAAAGAAGCAAAAAAAGCATCGTTAGTTTACCTGACTGCTCCCTGGAAAGATCCACAGTGGCAAATGATGCTACACTTGCTCTCCTCCTTCCTCCTGTCTTCACTATTTTCCTTATCTGCACTGAATTTCTGGGTACTGAGTGTGCTACAGCTCCCTTCAGTGTCACACAGCATTAGAAAGACATTTTTAAACCTATACTACATATACATTATGCACTACTTGTTTGTCCTAAACAAATGCTATGAAAATGCATGGTCCTTAATTTACTTTGAATCCTTTAGGGGCTGAGCCTTAGCCTCCAGTAAAGTCAGGGTCAGACGTGAGATACATATTGTGCTGCCCATGTTTAGGAACCAAGATTCATGAGGACCTTTTAAAGTCACAGCTGAAAGCCAGCAGCATTTCTTCAGGATATTGTCTGTATTACCTTAAGTACAAACACATACAAGTTTTAATACTTCCAGAGGATATGAAAACTTACTAAACCAGATCAAACCCACAAAATAAAAAGCAAAAGAAACCCCCCAGATCTCCACACATCTCCCACTGTCAGAAACCATAGAACACACTACATTTCATTTCCAAAATGCATTAAAAAAACCCCAAACCTTAAGTCTGGATGTGCTAAAAGTACAGGTATAGAGCAAAGAACAAACTTTAAATAGCAGTCATGCTTACTGACAGGCTTGCCTACACTTGACATTTTATCAGAACGGTCAGTTCTGCTTAAGCTCATGTATGGGTACAACAGAGCAGGAAAACAGGGGAAGAAGCACTCCCATTTAATAATTAGCTCCTCAAGAGTATCTGTGTGTGCTATTATCTAGCCTGCCACATCATATGGCTCACATTTTATGAGAGGTTAAAATGCTCCTTAGCCTCAAATGGACCCGAGTAGCCATAAACCAGGCACACAAAGTGAGGACATCAAGTAACTCAAGTGGTATTAGATAGTTATGTAACTTGCCCAATTAAGCAACACAATTACAACTCAAAGCCTTTTCTGTGTGTACAAAATGCCCAAGAGATGCAACTCAGCTGAAGAGGTTTCTTGCAATAAGCAGCTCTAAATTGATAAATAGAATTTGTTCTGTAGAACAGTTCTATTTGATGCCCCTGTATCTAGGCTGCTAGCATACTTGTTTCCACTCATGGCAGCACATTTGTCTGGAGAAACAGCAGTACTGATTCACCCTGATCACTTCTGTAGCATAATAAATGGCTATAGACTGAGCAAGCAGAGTGCAAGCCATGTTTCTTTAGCAAACTACACTGATTGTGCACAAGCTATGTTATCAGATAAAGCAGAAGGCATTACTTGCAGTGTACTAAATACTGCTCTTCCATATATTCCCTATTAACCTGCCAGCATTCAGAATACTAAGGGGATTTATTCCAGCCTGAATTGAGGAAACAAAGGCAGCATTTTCCTCTCTATTAATTCAGTTTCAGAATTGTTCTCCTTTGCCAAAATGGTCACTGCAGGTTCCACAATGCATGTTCTTACACAGCAAAGATTAATCTTATTAAAAACAAAAGTAAAGAAAAAAATAACACTTCCATAATGCTTTGGATTTGCTTTATGTTAACATAACCCTATAACTCCTATGACCTTTTGCTTGTGTAACATAAGCTTTAAACTAATTATATGAAAAGCCTGTAACCAAAATAAAAAATGGAGATAATGATTAGCTACCACTGTCCTCAAGCAGCCCAAGTGAAAAGCAAGTGTCAAATTCCACATGCCTACCAGCTCAGGGGATTTACCTAAACCCAAAGTGACTCAAGTCTGCATCCTGTAACTGGAAACCATGATCAAACTGTCACAGGCTGTGTGCTTAACCAGAAGCAGAACACAATCGACTAAACCAGGTCGTGGACACTTCAGCTAAGCACAGCAGTCCAACTCATGACAAATAAACACCCCCCAACCAAGAAAATGCTCCAAAATCCACACCAGATTTGCAGGAAGTGTTTTTCTGGTTAGCCAGCTGGAATAACCTATTTCAGCTTCAAGACACAGAGACACATATATACACATCTTTTTCACTGGAGCATTCAAAACACACTGTCATATTTTGAGAAAACAGGGTTTAGTTTTAACCCTACAGCCCCACCACAATAAAGGCCTTTATTAACAGTTGTGCAAGGCATTTTTAATAACCCCCAAGCAAGATGTTTATTCATTTAGCATGTACCCTTTCACTGCAGTGTGAGAAAAACTGCTGATCAATCATTGAGGTGTGGAGCATAAAAACCAGTTTGCCTTTCGAGAGCATTGGTTACATTGTGCAGGAGCCATCCATGCCCTGAGCAGGCTATAGTCCAAGTTATGTCAGACAGATATGAAAAACACATCAGAGAGCACTGGTTTGTAATGGCCAAGCTGCATTTTGGCACCTGGTTTTGAAATGAAACATGGATATTTTTAGACCAAAAATATAAAAAATCCCAAACAAAACAGAGCCAAAAGCAAAGAGGCAAAAATGAAACAATCAGAACCAACAAGCAAGTCTTGAGAAACAGCTCATTTCTTATTGCAGCCTTAAATTTGATATGAAAGCATCACTGGTTGCCTTTGGTAGGTCTGACACAGGGCAGAGGGGCAACTCTCACACTGAGGAACAACCACAGCACTTATTTTGGGAGGACAGAAGAGCTCATAGCACTGGCTTTGTCCAGTCAAAGCATGAGCAAGGAAAGAATTAAACATCTCGCTGACAAAACTGTCACTCTTACTGCACAAAAAAGGGTTAACTACCTTTTTACAAAGCCTATGGAGAAAGGCTCATGCCCTGCAACACACACTGCCCAGAACTCCTGGGTGCTTCTGTTCCTCTCCCCCACAACCATCTGAGTCAGCTAGAAACACCAAATAGTTTAGAGATTACTACTCTGGGAAACAGATAACAGCAGAAGAATTTTATCACAATGCTTACACATAAGGTACTATCAACAGTCTGGTTTCTTAACATATTTTCATTGGAATTGTGGATGTTAAAGGAACTTACCCCAAAGGTTTTGGTTTGTGTGTGTCCAGGGAGTGCAACTGACATCTCTTGTTCTTCTTACTTTTGGGAATTGCATCAATCATATCATTCAGTTTGGACCTATGGAAAAAAAATTAAATTCATATTCTGAAAACGTGGTAATCCAGAGAAATTTTAAAGGGATTAATTCAGCCGATGCACCAGAAACAAGCCCACTAATGAATTCAATCTAAAACTTCCTCCTGTCCCCCATTTTAACTTGTTCTGGCACACAATCTTGCAGCACACAAGGATTTTCCAGACAAATCCTAGCAAGCAAGATAAAGAGAACCCACATCTAAAAACCTATTGCATAACTTCAAGTAACAGACCTCAAGCAATGATGCCTGTTTCAGAAGTGTGGGGAACCACTATGACCACTTTATTAAGTTACACTGCCTCACCCTCCAAGTCTCAACAGCCCCAGCTCTGCACTAACCTTTCCTACTTCTCACTGGCCTGCTAACTGCAGAAAGAAGAATGAGCTGAAGCCAGCCGGAAGGCCAAAGCACACTGTGCTGAGCAGTCACTGTTTGGTCTGCTGACAGCTGAGAAACAAATGGCACTGAGGCTATTTATTGTGGTGGCCAAACCCAGAAGGTTTCACTTTCTCAGTGTTACCTTTATACTCAGCGAGTACAAGTTTTTTAGGGCCAGGTGTTAGTTAATAGTTGCAAAGTAGCAGGGTGAAGAAACCCTCTTCTTCCAGAGATCATAAAAAACCCACAGCACCTATTTCAGATTAATAACTGAACTTTTTAATATCAGTATCTTTCAACTGCAATCATGGCATCTCAACTGATGATATGACAGATTAGTTTGATTTGTTTTTTCCCAGTTTAGGTGATAACTAGTTTAAAATGTCTCTAAAAGGCAAGTATGTACTAGAAGATCCAAACTTGTGACATTTTAGTACCACCAAGGCAGCTATAAAGTCAAATGCACAGAAGCTAGCTTTGCTCTTCCCCAGGTAAGAATAATCTGGGCATTTCTAAGACACCTACCCATGTACATAAAACAGTGTATACAGCTTCTTTGCATCAGTCATACAGCTTCGAGTTACAGACAGAACCCCTTTTGGCCCTACTGTCAGGGGCTCAAGTGCTGGATTTCCAGACTCAACAAGCTGAGAAAACAGACGTTCCACACTGCGACGGCAGCCAACACATGGGACCAGCTGAGAGAGTGCGCTCAGCACTTCACGCGATGTCACCATCATGGCAATGTTCAGATCCTGCTGTTTAAGCATGCTATGCCTCTAAAAGAGAACAAGAAATTAAATCATTAAAACCAAAAGGAACAGCTCAAGATGTGTGTTTAAGATTTCTTTGTTTTAACAGCGTTTCCATATCAAAACACACCTGTGGAAGCTGTCTGCAGTGCTCAGTTTCAGGTCACTGTCTTACTGTAGACATTTAAACTACTAACTATATGAACAAAACCACGCTTGCTAACAGCATAGGAGCAATTCAGCTCCAAATCTTACCATCTACCCTCTGCAAGGAAGCTAATAGTTTTCTGTTCTTGTTTCCTCCTTCTACCACTCATATCAGCAAATGTTGCTTCCAAACAAATGGAACACCCCCCTGTCCCTATCAGGAAGCTTTTTTTTCCCCACCTCAGCACAGATGTGTTAGTAAAGGGTCTCACACACAACCCTGCATAGAAAGTAAATTCCTGGATGCTCATTGGCATATACAGAACCTCTATACAACAGCTTATTCTGTTCAGACAAGACAATTTTGCAATATTTTTGAAGGCTAAATGCCATTTCCCAGTATAATTCCGACATCTGAAATTAAAAGCCAGCACACATTACTTACTATTCAGGGTGACACAGTTTACTTTGCTGGTGAACATTCAATGTGTGCTAGTAAAAGAACATTACAGAGAACACCTTTAATGTTTCTTACATCAATAAACAATTTCAGGAGCTTCTCCTTGTTCCTCTGTCAAACACATCCAGGCACACACATACACACAAAGCACATACCCTTCTATTCCTTCTTCTGCTAAATTACTGGCTTGGACTTCATCAACACTGAATTGCCACTAGCACAGCTGTGCAGAAGAGAGTCCCTTCCTCACACACATCTACACTTAGAATATCAGCACTGCTGGCACTTTCCAACATCATCTGTAAAAGCAGAGTCTTGTCAGTGTATTAATTGTGAGCATCATTTTCCCCAGTTCTACAAAGCACAGCTTTGTAAGCACAGTTGTATCCACACAGTGAATGTTGCCACAATAGTATTTTCTGTATCACTATCATATCACACCACTTAAAACACTCCTAATGGAGAAATGACTTGTCACAACTTCTGAGGAAAGAAAGAAAAGACATTCTACATAGTGAAACGAATCAATCCCATGGAGCGTGTAAATACATCAGTTGAAAAGAGAAAATATTTCCAGCTCACTTTATATAATACATGTTATGAAAAGTAAAGCCATTATCAGATAACACTGAAGGTTTATGCTCTAAAAGGCAGGCAGGTTAAGTCACCTGACAAGTGGTATCACTCTTGCAATAATCCTCTTTCCTGTAATTAATAGTACTAGTCATGGCAACAGGACGGATGCGTTATTTTCACAACACAGCTATGCTTTACATGCAGCATACGTCTGAACTGCTGCTATCAAACCACTAGAGAAGAAGTACAAGCTGCACATGAGCAAACTCGCTTGTTCCCCTGCATAGGAAGTGGCACAATTTTTTAGTTGCTACAGGTGTTACAGTGCCAGTTACTTGCCAGAGTGTTGGCAGATAAGTTTCTATTTAGTAAGGCTTCAGGGGTAAGTAAGGCTCCTTTAGTAAGGAGAGCCAAGACAGTCTCTCACTATTCAACTATATATAATCTATAAGCTGGCACATTAATTCTACCTTGATATGGTACTAATCGTAAGAACTCAGTCCTAAGCAATTCACACTTCCACTTGAAAAAGCAGCTCAAAAGCATTTAGGAAAAAGAAAATAATCAAAATGTATTTAGAAACTGTAGTTTCCATTATGTATAAACTGGCAGCGACCAGAAGATGAGTTGCTTTTACAGGCTTTCTGTTGTAATAGATAGGCAGCACTTGCTTCCTGACACAGCCAACAGTCTATAAATGCTGTGAAACACAGAAAACGAATGCACCTAGTGTACTTTGGTACCAATATGTAATTGCATATGGGTGCTGATGTGTCTTTTAAGTCATTCCAGGAGTGACAGCCTCCTAGAGAAGCAAAAGCATGAGTCTAAGGAAAGCAAGACCTGATGCATGACCTTAAAACCCAGCAGGGTATATTTACCTGGATGAACTGTTTCAGCTGTGCACCATTATTCTGATGTCCATCAAGGTTTAGCACATTATCAGGAAATTCCATCACCATCTATACAAAAGAGAGGGGAAAAAAATGCTTTTAGAAAAAAATCCAAAAGAGCATTAATTTATTTTAGTTTCTTGGAGGAAATAAGGCAGAAATTATGCTGAATGCCCATTCTGCCCACCTACCTATTGGAAGCTTGGGAAAGGAGAAAAGTATCAGTTTAAGACAGTGAATGCTTCAAAGTAACTTTCACTAATAGAATGCTCTAGAGGCAGTTTATAAATGGCAACTCCTCAATAGCTGTTACAGAGAAAGCAAAAGTTGCTAAAGGAGGCATCAGCATTTACATTACATCACTACATGACTTGAGACCCCATTTCAGTTTAGAAATAATATATTGTACTTTAACACACTGAGATGCCAATTGATCCAACAGCCCAACTCAGTTTATAAAGCTATGAAGAAACAGTCACAACAGCTTAACGACCGAGTCTACTCCTTCAAAGGCTAATTTAAAACCATATTAACCAGAGAAGGTACTCCAAGGGATACTTTGTTTTGCATGACTGCAGCTGCAACTCCCAAGAGGCTCCAAGTAAAAAGTTAAGCCTTCAGAACAATGTGATTACTTGGAAGTAATTAATAACATTTCTTTTCAAATTACTATGCAACAAAGAGGGCAATTTCTAACACTCTTCAGTCACAAATCCAACTGAACAAGCATGGAGAAAAATGAAGCCAACTAGATAAATGCGTAAAGACTGGTTTAGTTGATCTTCTTTGTCCAACCCGAGAAACACAGAATTTATCAATATCAATGATGGAAGTTCACTTTAAAATCTGAAAGATAAAGTAACAACTTTGGTTAATAACTCTGATACCAATCAACACCAAATTAAGTTGGAGGGAGGAAAAAGGATGAATAGGACACCTTCCCCCAATTGTCTAGTAAAGAGACAATTCCCTGCTGTCTCCCCAACTGCTGACACTGCCTCCAGAGAACTCATGCATCTACTTTTACAGGCACTAGACATTACTCCAAAATAAACACCTATTCTCTGAGGCCTGAAAGCAAGGCAATATTTCACTCTCACATGTGCTAAATTGAAGCATTAGCACAGCTGCCTTATCTTTACACAGAACAGTGCCAAAGCCAGTGCTAATCCTAACCTCTCACGCATCTTTATTCCAGCCTCCCTTGCTGCTGACCCATACACACCAAGGACCTGCCTAAGATTTTGCTGCAGAATTACAGGTTTCCTACATTGATCATTTGATGTTTCTGTGGGGAACAAGCTAATGTAAAAGTAAAAGCTCTATCTGCTAATAACAAAGAGAAGATACAAACCTGCATATTTCCCCCTCCTAATCTCCCATTATCAGACAATACCCTTAGGTATTTTGTACAACAGAGTGAAATCACCAAAGACTAAATGAATTCATATGTCTGACGATATTTTATTAAGTGGCTAAAAATCTGCCACCATCACACCCTGAACTGGAAGAAAATATTCCCATACCACCACATAGAATCCCAACCTGCTTTGTGGTGGAAGGGACCTTAAAGCTCATCCAGTTCGAGAAACCTTCCACAAGAACAGGCTGCTCCAAGCCCCGTCCAACCTGGCCTTGAACACCACCAGGGATGGTACATTCACAAATTCCTTACATCAAATGGAATGCCTTCTAGAAATCGTAAAAGCTGCTTAAGAAATTAAAAGGGTTAAATATTTAAACCTCCTTGAAGTTCTAGCTGAGCCATAAGAAACAGAAAAGTGTGGTAGTGAACAATTCATATAGGAGAGCAGCACCACAACGAACCTGAACAGCTTTCTATGCTACTACAAAGCAATGTCATACACTTCAGAGCATGATAGGCCATTCATTCACTAATTTGTAATCACCAATAATACATTGTTTCCAGATTTAAGGCACAGATTAAGTCTTCCAGCTTCCCACTGTCTTCCAGCAATCCCATTACTTTTAAAACCTGAGTTTTAAAAGTGGTCAACAGAAACCAGTTACTGAACACCACTTTTGTAAAGATAATGCTGCAGATGTAGAATTATGTGTCAAAGACAACTGCACGTCTCACAATAGCTCTCAAAGAATTTATACACGACTGAGACGAGGAAGGTGAGAGTTCATTCACCTGCTTTTGCAAATTCATTTAATGAAAGCCTCCAGAAGCCACCTACAAATCCCAGTACTTTGTAATAACAGTAACAGAATGAACAAGGGGAAAAAAAAAAAGGACCTGAGATAAGTCATGGTGAGGATGACTTGCACTTCACCCAGAAGGAAACAAATCTGATTTAGAGCTATAGGAACCTCTCCAATCATGAGGATGGTTTGCCTCTGGCATAAAAAGTAGAAGGACAGCAACAACACGGTGCAATCGCATGAAGTTTGGGCCTGGTGTTAAATGCTGGAGCTAAACCAGAAATGGAGTTTTAGGTCAGGTGAAGTCATCTACCTGACACCTGGTATAGCTGAATTTTCACTCTCTCAATTTATTAAACACAGCAAAGGTAACAAGAGCATGGTAAGGTGCCTACTTGACACGATCTAATGAGTAATTTTTACTAGGGAGTCTGAGGGCAGGGGGTAAGAAATCCAAGATCTTAAAACTACCTGGGAATGGAGGAGCAAAACAACTTTCAAGGCATGATCGAGGACTGACACCCTCCCCCACCCAAAATAATTACACACAATCATTGAATCAACCAGGTTGGAAAAGCCATTTAAGATCATTCAAGATCATCAAGTCCAACCTTTTCCCCAGCACTGCCATGTCCAGCACTAAACCATGACACTATTCTTACACAGTGCTGGGTTTCCCAGGTAACCAGCCACTCTAGGAGAGCTAGATATTGCTTTGGACCACTTAAGGGGAAACTATGCCTAATGTCTAAGCACAATTAACCAGAGCTGACAGACCATGTAAAGTCAAAACCACTGATGATATCTGGTATATTAATAATATGTCATTATTTAGAACGATCAAAACTAAAATACTGCAAAGACCTTTCCTTCAAATGTAGCAAAACCAGATGGGATTGAGACAGATAATCCTTAACAGTGGGATGGAGGGTTAAGAGTCTCTCTGAAGATACTCGATTGTTTTGTTCTGGAAGGTGGAAGAAATTCTACTAGGAGGTTGACAGAGTTAGCTGATGCAAGTCAGGCATTCTCCTGTGCTAAACCACGAGATCAGGAATTTAAAGCACGTAAATTTTACACTATTTAAAGTAACAGCATTTACTGTCACACCACTGACAGCAACAGAAATCAAATGCAGAAATCAAGATACCAAATTACAGTAAGTACAATTTTATTTTCCACCCAAGCTCTTCATCCCCTAAGAATCAAAGCAAACAACAACGGGCTAGTCAGGTATTTTTTCCTCCTATTTGCTGTGCTCACCTAGGATGCAATTTCTGAGGCTACCTCTAAACACATGAGGAGGAGACACTAGAGAGCTTCCAAGCTCCATTTCACTCATTTTGCCACTGAATCTTCTGGAAATGGCAAATCCCCCATGTTTTTTAATTCAAAACAACATACTGAAACAGAAACTCTCACGGATTTGTTACTGTACACACAGCAGCACGTTATTACAGACTCAATAACCCTCACTTGAAGCCAACAAAAACACCTTTAGCCTTTTCTTGCCTATTTGACAGCATATTCATTACCTCGTTGTAAGCCTGGGATTTAACCTTAATATGGCTCCCTTCCTGATTGACTGAAAAATGGCTTTGCTCCACGTTTGGGCTTGGACACTGAGACACGCTTGTCACTTGAAAACAAGTTCTGCACAGGCGCCAGTACAGCAATAACTTTCTCATTACGCGGTTTGCATGTTTTTAGAGCTGGGAATCAGATAAAAAAGTTGCCACATTAAGCGCTGTTAACCCGAAGTGTTGCAAAGTCCCAAAGATTAACGCTGCAGGAGCAAAGGAGGAGCCTGGGAGGCCTGTCTAAAGGAAAGGCCTCGCCTGGGCATTGCAACACGCCGCCCGCACACGTTGGGAGCGGGAGGTGCGGGGACACCCCGCGCTCCGCAGGCACTCACCGTGAGGGTGTCATCGATGTAGAGGGGTATCTGCCTCTTCTCGAAAGGGAATTCCTCCTCCCCGTCCCTGCACACCGCCACCAGCCGCGCCATCGCTGCTGCTGCTGCTGCTGCCGCCGCTGCTGCTGCTGCCGCTTCCTCCCCGCTCCAGCCTGCGAGCAGCCAAACCCCGCGGAGGTAAATACCCGCCGCGCTTCCCCACCACACTTTCACCACCCCGGGAACAAGCCTGCGTTACCCCATCGCCTAATTCACCACGCCGGGCGCCGGCCCCGCCGCCCAGCCCACGCCCGGGCGCGCAGCCTGCCCGCCGCTCCGGCCTTGGAAGGGAC
>JANHGB010053205.1:0-12579 GCA_026283785.1 Coracopsis vasa
TCTTTGCTGAACGCTAAGACGACCGTTCGACCCGGCCCTGCCAAGGGACCCCGGCGAGGGGACCGGGGGACAGCAGCAGCCCCGAGACCTCGCTCAGCCTCCTCACAGGCTGGGGGAAGCCTCCGGTTTGCTTCGTGCTCTTCTCACCAGGGCGACGTCGTTCATATAGGTGGTGCTGCTAAAACAATTAGAAATAGGTCTTTTCATAACATTTATTCTGACTCTTAATTATTTCCCTCCTCTGAGCAGAGAAGTGTGCTGAAACTGTGCAATAATATGGAGCAGTATTTCAGTGCCAAAGCAAAAAAAAAAAATCAATGGGACTTGTGCTTTTAAATGGCTTGAGATATCCCCCTTGTCACTGGCCATATCTCGTGATCCTGCCGCTGCTATGGGGCACATCTCTGCAGAAAACTTCCATGGGAAGGACTCCTGACTGCAGTGGGCATCCCCTCGTTCTCACAGAATGCCCTGTGCGCCTGCTGTTGCTTGAAGGACAGAATGACAACAGGTATTCTATATTTCATAAACGTTGTTCAGCGGGTTGCTGGAGCCACCCACCCAGCACAAGCAGGTAAGCTGTTCGGAGTACATGGTATAAAAACTCGGTGTCTCAATGCAGCAGCGGTGTATCAATGCAGAAGCACCCACACCAGAGAGATGCTGCTTGTTCTCCTTTTGTAAGTCACAGCAAAGACAAACAATGCGTCATTGCCTTCAGCCTGGAGTCCCCTGTATCACTTCATCAGTAACTTGCATGAAGCAGATCGATACACGATTTCAGGCCACATACTCTGCACTAAACACTAATTAATGCTGGCCAAAAGCAACCTTGTGAGGCAGGTTACTATGGGAGTGAGGGAGACACTGGGATGGTGCAAGGCCAGCTCCTGTTCTGCACTTAGCTCATTGTTCCTGCTCAGAAAACAGTTATTTCTCCCTTTTCCACCGTCCAGCTGGGACACGGAAATGGGACAGTGGTGATCAGACAGGATGGGGCAGGAGGAGTCCTCTGCAGGTTCACCCCATGCCATGCCTGCACAGAGGAGGGGGCTGCCGGCACAGTGCTCCTCACAGTGCAGCAGCCACGATGCGTGCCCCCAGAGCCCCAGTCCCCCCTCAGTGCCCTGCCTCAGCGGGGCCTCGCCGCCACCCTGCCCCGCCAAACATGGCGGCCGGCCGCAGCCAGGGGAGGCCACGTGTGCCCCTCGTCTATGTCAACAGCTTCGGCTCCCACCGCTGTGGCTCTGTCATCCGCTATGGCAGCAGCTGCCGGGAGGCTGAGGTGGGCCGGGATGGGCCCCTGTTTTCCCAGCTGAGCCCCAGAAGGAAGGCTGGGACCCAGAGAGCTGCTGTGGTGCAGGGGCACAAGACCAGCGCTGGGCCTGCTGCAGGTGGCAGGAGGCAGGCGGTGAGGAGCTGTGGTGTGGTGGAGCCTGTCAGCCGCCATCACGGTATGTATAGCTGAACATTGGAACCTCTGCGCTCCTGGGCATAGGAGGGCAGAGCCAGCACCATGACTCCTTTTTGGGTGGGAAATGGTTTATTTCCGTGTGATGCATTGTTGATACCACCTCACTGGGTTCTTCCCTCAGGCAGAGACTGTGCACGCTGAGGGGTGAAGGTGGCACAATGTTTCTTTTGTTATGCCTGGTACAGTGAGACTGGTATTGAGGCAGGAGGAGGAACATGGTGTTCAACTTACATGAGTGAAAAATGTTTTATTTTGCCCCAAACTCTTAATGCTGTCTAGCTACAGTGTCTCCATCCTGTGAGGTGAGGTGAGGTGGCTGCCTGCAGTGCAGCCTTCCCCATCCTTCCCTGTGGAAGCGATAAGGCCAGAAATAAGCTACGTCCAACAGGGCTGCTCTATTTCACACTGAGCTTTGGGATCTTTCCTGCCTCTCCTCAGGAGATTCCCACCTAACCAGAGAGCCGCTGGCCTGCTGGGCACCTTGCTGCTGCGACAGCTCAAAGATGTTTCTTAATGTTCTTTCTTTGCGGCTGGAACCAAAGAAAGTTGGGATGGGCATGGGTGTGGGTGCCTGATTTTATAAAAGCAAACAACAAAATTAGGCAGTTTTCCACTGTTTGTGATCTGTTATGAAACAGCTCTGCTGCATGGGATGAAATGGAGTGAAAATGGGGAACATGACCTGGCTTCTGGAGAAGAAGCCAAGATGTGAGCTGGAAGCGAAGGGTGACACCGTTAGGGTGGTCCTGAGTTTTGCTAGCGTTGCTCTTGAGATGTTTTCATTTTCTTCTATTTTTGACTCCTCCTAAAAGCCATTTTTCTGAAGTTGGCAAAGTGAAATGTTGCATTAGTCTAGAATTAAAAGCACCAGTTCTGAGGGTTATTGTCTAAGTGATGCCAACCTGTAGCTCAGAGGCAGCCTGTGATTGTGGGTGACTCAAAGCTCTGTGGCTGCCTTGGATTACCTGGTGGTGGGGCTGTGCTACCCTGGAGGAAGCTGGTTTGCCTGGAGCCCTGCTTTGACAAGGTATGAGCCCATGGCTGTGACCTTATTCAACATCCTCACATGGGTCACCCTTTTCCTCAGCTCATGCCATGCCTGTCCAGCAGCTACTTGGATAGCTGGAACTCACCTGAGTCCTTCCTCCTTCTGTCTATGTGTGTCTTGAGTCCACAAGATCAACCTGTCCTTCTTGCTTCTGTTTTTTTGGTGCTTTTTCTGATTTCTTGCCTCAGTCTACTCACCTTCTCTTAAAGCTCAGGCAGAATTTTAGTAGCTGCCATAGGAAGGGGAAAAAGAGGGGATTAAAAGCTAGTTTGTATTGCTCAGAAGCCTGTTGTTTTAATTTCTGGTTGCTGTACAGTTTTGAAATCTGTTTTGTGGAGTTTGAGACACTCACTTTCCCCATGGTATAATGGAGAAAATAAGCAAGGTGATAGCGCAATGAAAGGTCTGATATCCTGTAACCTGCTGGGACCAGGAAAAAGTATCCCTCTGAAAGATCTACAGCTTCCTCAGGAGTATGTTGTAAACACTCAGAATATGCTTTCTAAACTCTCTTCCTAGGTGACCTTCAGAAGGCCAAGGCTGACACCTTCGACTTTCCCTTCCCTTCAAGAAATGTTGATAAAGTAATTAAACGAAAGAAGCAAAAGGTATAAAACGTGGGAGCTGAATTAGCTGCCTTTGCATTTGAGAAAATTGCTTCCTGCTTATTCTGTCTATGTGAGAGCATGAAGGAGATTAAAAGATTGAATTGGTAGTCTGTTACTGAAAACCTTACTTACAGAAAAGAAAAATGGTGTTATTTTCCCTCTCTGGAGGCTTTAAAATTCTGGCTCTCATTCAATAAAGCACTTAAGTGTGTGCTTACCTTGAAAAATGAGAGTGTGCTGTTGACTTAATGCCTGTACTGAAATGCTTTGCTGGATTTGGGCCAGGGTGCTGCACACCTTGCTGGGTCAAGCCCAGCTGGGAAAAGCTCTGCAGCTCCTCTTCCTTTTACCTTTTAAGCAAAGAAACCCTACAGGTTACAAATAAGTGAAGGCAAGAATGAGAAGTAATAACACCATACTAGCAGCAATTCAAAATTACTTTCTGATTCCCAAATGTATTTCTGTTCCTGTTCAGTAGTTCAACAAATGCTTGACATTTTAAAAGACACCTTTATTAAAACAGTAAGTCATTCGGAGATTTTGCAGTGCGTGAAGTACAAGTAATCAGCTAGACAATAATATAGTAATGTCACAGATACTTGATTTAAAAACAGCAAAGTACTACTGACTTCAGTTGAACAACTAATAACATACTATAATATCACTCTTCTAGTACATTAAATAGTCTTCAAAAAGAATGAGGTATATGTATTATGTTTGAGCAATAAATGTCCATGGGAAAGGAATTATCTTTAGATTTAAACTAGTTTCATGGATGGGGTCTAGCAAAAGTCATAACGTTAGCATCTTATCAGTCATTTACATTTGTTAGTCTGCCTCTCTGTCTGAATGCCTTTGTCAATAGTTCCAATTTAATATTTTCAGTGCACAAGTCTGAAATGTACCCACTATAGACAGAGTTTTATGCCTCTAAAATAAAGGCCATCAACATCTATAAAACAGATGAATATGGATTTGATATGAAATAGGCAAGGCCGTTGCTATTCTGGAATCTGAGCATGGGGTCTGAATTACGGTGTTGTTGAAGGATTACATGGAAAGTTTTGCTCCTGGAAAAATAAGCAATCTTCATATTCCCCCCCTTACTCCCCTTTCATTTTGGATGACTTTGAAGAGAGTTTAATGGCTCTACACAGGTTTTCATAAACTGTTCTTATCTAGAAGGGCACTTCACAAGTCCTGGGTAAACAAGAGCTTTAGACAAGACAGGAGGAGATCTTGTGGAAAATCATGGAGTAATTTATGTCTTTTGATTTTTAAATAGAGTTGATTCTTTCAGTATATCCCCCATATATATCCCTACTGCACAGTTCCCCCTTCTCAATCCTCAGCAAAAAAAACAGTTGGACTTCAAAATCATGCTGGAGAATTCAAAGTTCTGCCCTATAAATGGTTTAATACAAACTTTTTTCACTGAGACAGTTCAGTTTTATCTTTCAGTCTAAAGTCTGGCCTGAGGTTTGGAAAGTCATTTCAAAAATGCTTGCAGAAAATGAAGAGTTCAGAAGTCGACTCTTGACTTGCAAACAATTTAATGGAGAAGGTAGGCAATGAACTCATAATGGTTTCCTTTACAAGAGAAGACAAACTATTATTGCAAGCTTGTTGACTTAAGATCCTTAGGTTTAAGGACCATTCAGCTGTTTGCTTTGGGTAGTAGGTTTTACAGCTCACAAATTATGGGATTAATTGCATACTTCAGACATTTCTAGCCATATCTGAAAAACTCTTGTGTTTCGTTGAAGTTCTTGTATGTATTAATTTGGAGGAAGGATGGCAGGAGTTTTTGCTGCAGACTAATGTTAAAGAAGACATGAACATAAAATATCTGCTAGTTTTTCTGAACACGTGAAAAATGTAATTAAACTACTATTCACAGATGTGGCTAAGGCAGTACTTTTATGAATAATAATTTGGTTTTTTTTTCACATAGGAATATAGTGGTTGGTTTCATGCAGACAATAAATAAATTAGATGCTCCCCAAAGGTAGCTATAGCACAATTTAACCTAACCATCAAACATGTTCTCACACTGTGCCCTGAATACAGCTATTTCATTACCGGAAAATGACTCAGGAATTAAAACTGGTGCTCTGCATTGAGCCAACTTCAATTAGAGACATTGTAGTTGCTACACAATTGAAGATAATACAGTGTATGCTTACAAATGTAATTGGAATTTCTGGCTTCACTGTTTGATGAGTTTTTAGAAAAAAGAATATACTAATCCATGAAGAGTTACCAGGCAAGTTAAAAATGGCATATTCACCCACACTTCAGATTAGCTTAGATTTGTGTTAATGGAAGTTTTCCACATGTTGGGGTATATTTAGAGAAGTATACCCATTGTTGCCAGTATCTTATTTTCTGTTGAATGTTGTATGTGTCACACTGATTAGATTTCCACACGTGTGACAAGAAAATACTCCCTCAAAAGTTTTTTTTCATGAGAACAAAAGAAGTGCAATTCTGGGTCAAAACAGAAATCTCTCCCTGTGAATCTCCTCTATGACCTGCAGTGGATGTTACTGGAATACTGAAAGAAATTCCACAGTACACTGCAGCAACATATTCTGCATATATTCTGCATTATGTGGAAAAGAACTTCTGTTTGTCTTAAAACCAACTCCTCATTAATTCTGGTATTATGAGATGCCGGGTATTAATTATGTGCTATTCATATTCTTTATGCCAATCAAGATTCCATTGGCCTCTGTCATATTTCTGTGCTGAGAAGTTCCAGTCTACTAAATCTCTCCTCATATAGAAACTGTTTTTTGGCTCTGATAATCCTTATTCTCTTATTTTTGCCATCATTATAATGCTATCCGCTTCTCTATTGGTGCATGCTTCATCCAAGTTACTGCTCATTTGTTTGCAGTAATCGCAGAATGGTTTGGGTCGGAGGGACCTTAAAAGACCATCCAGTTCCAACCCCCTTACTATGGGCAGGGGCATCTTTCACTAAACCAGGTTGCTCTGTCCAACCTGGCCGTGAACATTTCCAGGGAGGAGACATCCACAATTTCTCTGGGCAGCTTGTTCCAGTGCCTCACCACCCTCACAATATCACAATAATGAGAGTGAGTGATTATTTGCCTGTATGAGTACCTGTGATATGTAAGAATTCCACAGGGTTAGGCATGGGTACCCTTCCTTCTGACTCACCCTTTCCTGCTAGCCAAGAGGGGCTTGGTGTTGGGGATGCATCTTTACGATCAGTAGTGTTTTAGGGATTTTTCTGCTATAAACCTGTTGCAGAAGCCACTGTAAAACTCTGCTTCTCTTTCAAATCTAAAGGTTTTGATCTAGCAACTTCCACATACTTTCTCTTACAGCTTAGATCACTGCAGAAGTTTTTGTGCATAGCTATTAAAGTGTATGATGTTGGATGTATATGTATATGTAGGACATATATATCAATGTGTATGTAGGATAAATGAAGAAAAATAAGAAAAATGAAGAAGTCTTCCAGGATTTTTGTTTGCTTGTTTTCAAGAAAAAGAAACAAGAAAAAAGAAGTAGAAATCTATAATAGGTGATTGCATCCAAAACTGCAAGTTATTGTTGTTACCCCCTCTCCCCAATTTTCTGCTGATACAGAATCTCCTTGGTAGATTTACCATCTCAGCATAATGGCTGCTAATCTGCTTTTCTATTTGTTATAGATATGCAACATGCTGCTTTGTCAAGCTTGTATTTCTGGACAGGGCCCGTTCTCTTTTCAAATACTAATTTCTCTTTATCATCTGGAGAGAGAGCATTATATTTATATATAATTTCCAGTGACTTAAAAAAGCCCAACCCAACCAACCCCTCCTTCCCAACATTTACTCTGTGCTCAACTGTAATTGTACCTCACTTTTCAGAAGCTTTGAGAATCTACTATTAAGCTCTATTTAGGTGACAACCATCAATTCTAATACCTTCTTTCTAATTAGCAGATGTTACAAAACATCAAATCAAGGAAATAAGTCTTCTATTGATTTGAATTTTTCATTCAACAAAAAACAAATAGAATGATTCTAGCAGACATTTAGACAAAGATCAACAAATCCGAGTAAATACGGTTCATTTTTATCTTTTTTTTTTAAACTAGATTAATAAAGCTAGAAAATTCATTCTGCATTTTATTGCATCTATAAATACTTGAGAAAATGAAGACCTGCTTGAATTCTAATGCTACCTATTTACTCCTTGGAATGTTGCAATAAAGATTAGATTTGGTGTGACTGAAAATGATGATGTGTCTCCACATAATATTTTCCCACAGGCAATGATATAAGCCAAAGTTCACAGAATGAGCCATCCTCCCTGGACAGGGTATGTATGTAGTCCACTAGTTGCCAAGCAAGCTTAAACAAAATAATCACATTCTAAAGACACACTGATATTGTTGTTTAGTGTTATCAATAAGCACTGGTTGTATACTTCAGTATTCCTGACATTGGGCTCAAATGTTTTGCAAGATTTCAGTCGTATTTGGAAAATAGAATAGCTCTGCCCTCAGCAGAAAGGGCTGTGGGAATTGCCAAGGCTGGGAGGTGGATTTTGCCTTTTTATTGAGCCAAGTCCTTCTGTGAGGGTCTAAAGGAAAATCTCAGGAATCTGAATAGAGTATTTGTTTGGCATGCTTTATATTTGACTTTTTAACATTAAAGGGAATGCACCATTTCACTTTTGTCACCTTTTTTCTCTAGGAGGAGTGCATCTTTGGCTGGGTATAGCAAGAAATTAAAGGAAGACTCAATCCAAAAGGAAATATAAAAGTAGTGAAAGTTTTTACTTTGATCTAGTTCTCACTGAAGTCGGTGGCAAGGCTGTGAGAGATTTCAGTACACACAGGTTCCCTGTTTGTTTGGTGCATGTGCTTCTACTGTTTAAGAGACTTGTTTTTACAGTGGCTTAAACAGTTCTGTTGCAAGATATTTATTTCAAGTCATTAAGTTGAGTGTTTCACTTAGCTATTAGTTTTCAAAAGCTTTGTAATGAGCATAATATTGTGACAGTTTGCTTGCAAAAGAATAGAGATACAATTTAGCATTGACGGTATTTATATCTATTTTTTACAGCTTGTCAGAATCATAAGCAAACACAAATTCAGTAAGGCAGAACTCCACACAAGATACAAAGAAACACATTTTTTTTCTTACCAATTTGAATAAATTTGACTTTATTATATTAAAATAATACACAATTACCCTTCTGTTCATTCATCCATTTATACATGAATCTCAGCAACTACTTTGAATATGAAGCCAGGTGAATGTTTTCTGTCTTGCTGTTCATCGTGAAGCACATAATGATATCATCATAATCAGAAAGTATTGTTTATCTAGCTGACTTCAATAACACAATATAATTTTCTTCTGTTATGAAGTTTCATACTTGAACTCTTGATTGACTGTAAAAGCCTTTTAAACTAGCAAATTGTGTAAATGGAACACGAGCACTGCATAAAAATAGTATGTGTATGGATTTCATCTCTGTAGCTAAAACATTCACCTGTCACAATTAGACATCCTTGGTTTCAATAAAAGAATTGTTTTCTCATTGCATAATGTCTTAGTGTTCGCAGATATAATGACTGGGATGTCAGAGTGTTGAGCTTTAATAACATGCTAGTGATTGTGTCATTAAGCAGCAAAGCATTTGGAAGGGTTTCATCTCTGTTTTCTCAATAGTAAAACTGCAAGTATGTAACTGGAATGTGCCTTTTTGATGACAGCTCTGGCATCAAGATTTTTTTTTCTGGTTTGTGGTTGAGTAATATTCTGATTTTACTTAAAATAGTTGACATTTCAGCTTGGAAAAGGAAGTGAGAAAGCAAAATATTCAATCAAGATGCGATCATTTTTCTGGCAGAGCAAAAATGTCATAGTTCTTTGGTGCTCTCAAAATACATGTTTGGAGTCACAAGTTTGGTTGGGTTTTTTTTTTGGTACTAAATGAGATGATCTCCCTCTTCCCACAGTTCTGTGAATGAAATGTTTGCATGGGGAATATTTAGTTTATAATCCTGGATTGTAAATTGTAGAGTTGTTGCTGTAATGTCTCTTTTCTTGTAAACTGCAGCTGCAGTTGGTACATTTACTGGCATAGGTAAGGGGTCCTGGAAACCAAGCTTTGCTTCCAGATGCATAATTGCTACTTTTACAGGACAGATGAGATGCATTAACCTAAATCTCTGAATGGAATTCAGCCAACTCGCCAAGATCCTGTGGATAAATATAGACCTTTGTCTGTGGGACTATGCTAAATAATTTTAAAAGGAAGCATTATAAAAGATAAATATAGCCTTAGACCATTCTTGTCCACATACATCTTACAATCTGAAAAGTCTGTTTAGGTTGGTTGTCAGTAGCTGCCAGGGCTAGCTGGTAGTATTTTACCTGCTTGCTGAATGTGTGTAAGTGACCAGAAAGGTGCAAGGGAAAGCTCTGGCCCAGGAAAACAGATTGGATGTATTGTTGGTACACATGTGGGAATGGAAGAGTGCCAGCTCTCCCTTTGTATTCAGGAACCACTGAGGTGCAATAGTCTTGCCCCAGCATTGCTCAGCCTCAGTGGCTTTGCTAGATTTTGTGGGGATTCAGTGTAGCCTGGGCTTACATGCTGTGCTGCTCTGTTTTCATGCAGGTGTGATTTCAGGGCAGGGCCCAGGCAGCATTGACTTTGCTGTATGGTTTTATGCTTGTTAACACCCTGCTAATCAAGAGAAAGAAGTAACTAGTACCTTCCTTAGTAATCCCAGCAAACCAATCTTCTTGCCTACTTGTCTTAGTCCTTGTCTAGCATGTCTGTGTTCTGCTTTCACCTCACTTGCAGCTCACTCCAGAATGCAATTTGTGTCCAGAGCAGAGGCTGGTGAGCAGCAACGATTTCTCAGCCTACAACGCCTGTGAAGCCACAAGTAAGGGCCAGCAGCCCCTTTCCCAGACCCCCTGTGGTGGTAGTGATAGAATTACTTGATTGGGATCTACTAACAGAAAAGAACTTTCAGTTGGCAGTACTTTGAAAAGGCTCTTACATTTCAAATCACCTTGAGCCCGAATGACCAAGCCAATGCATCGGGACAAAAAGATACATGCTGATTCAGGTTCAATTCCTAACTCTTTGTTAGAAAGTCTAGCTTTCTACTGTAGTGACCAAATTTCAAAGGTACTGTTGTGAACCAGGGTAGTCAGAGAAGTTGAAATGCTGAAAAAAGATTCTAAGGAACCTTGCTCAAGGTATACAAACCAGAGTAGCTAACACATACACCATCATTATCTGCTCAGACCCCTGCAGTAATGCATTCTTTTCTAAAGTCATATGGCCATCTAAGTGTAAACTGCAGATGAGAAAATAGTTGTAGTGTTGCATTAAGATATGTTTGTGATCTGATAACAAACACGTTCAACAAGAAAAAAAAGGGTTGGTTTATACAGGAAAACTTGACTTAATCTCTCTTTGTTAAAAGGAGTCAGAAATAAATAAGGGAACCTCAGGGCACTAGATCATATACTGGAGATTCAGCAAACAACTGATCCTCCTCTGAAGTCCTGAATTTTCAGTGCAGAACCAAAAGCAAGTGTCATACTGTCCTGCTGTGCTTCCTGGGAAGCAGTGTTGTTCTTTCACATTCTTCAAAATGCATATCAGTTACCTGAAGTTTTTAATAACAAATCTCACTTGGAGTGTGAACTGAAGCAGATGTGCAAATATAGAGGTCACACTTTGTCTTTGCTTTGCCTTGTTCTCAGTACATTATTTGCCTTTCTATACAGAACAAAAACTCTATCTTATTCCAAAAGTTTGAAATTTTTTCATCTCAACCCTGTGAACAGTTGCCAAGAGATCTGAGGAGGTATCTTGTGGTATAGAGGTGGCAGGGAGCAGCCAGGGCACACAGAGTAGCTGAAGGCATTGCTGCTGAATTTTTGGTACCCATAAATACTCGTGTCAGCTTCTTGTCTCAAGATCTTAAAGTTGGTCTGAATAAGTGGTTTTTTGTACTGTGTTTCATAAATACAAATGAATCTATATGAGGGCAAGCACTGGAGAGTAAGGCCTTTGGGTTTTATATTTCTGTTCCATGCTACAGATTTATTGGTGAAACAAAGCTTAGCTGGAAATAGCACATCTTCTGGCCCTGAAATGTTTTGATTGGAGTTATCCAATTTGGTGTTCTTGCCAAACTGAGCTTCTCTTGTTCCTGGGGCATTTCTTGGCAGGTCAGCCCAGGCATTGCAGCCACCTCTGTCCTGGAGTAGCCTGTCCAATGGTACTGAGGACTGTCCAGGGCTTGAGGGCTTGAATCTCCAGCCAGTGGTCTTGGGCTACCCTTTCCAACCTGCTGTAAAGCTAAAAGCAGGAAAATCCTGGAAGCTTGAACTCCATTTTGATTTCCATGTCTGGAAGTGCTAAGAGTCTTGGCTGAGGCTGGACTGCTGGAGCTCCTGCATTCCCTAACATGAAGCTGTGACTTTGGGCAGGCTTCCTGGGGTAGCCCACAGCATCAAGGCTGCACTGGAGCCCCAGGTTTTTTGTGAGCTCCCACAGCTACTGTGTTGAGCTGGTGTTCACAGATGCCATTGCTATTGCCAGAGATCACGTCACTGATCAGCCACAGGACTGGGAACTTGGGATCTGTGTTTTGGAAGTGTTTTGATGTTTCTCAAGTGACCTTTCTGGGAATTTCCAGTTTGTGGACATTTTCAAAAGAGTTTGTTTCCTGCTTGATTTGGACCAAAGCCACCAATTCAGATAAAACATCATTTCCTGCAAACTGAAGGCTTAGCTTGCGATGCAGCTCTTCTGCTCATGCCCAATCTACTCTGGTGGTGTGATGAATCAGACTCCTCTGCCCTAACAGAAGAACTTCTACAATCCTGTGAGGTTATCATAACTTGACCATTACAACGTAATTGATCACCAAAGTTAGTAATATTTCATTGCTGATTCCTCCCAGGAAAAGATTTCAGCTCTTAAGCAAACTTTTAGAATAGGATGTGAAGTTTTTAACATGGTCAGATTTCAGGAAAGTATATGTATATTCAGGTGACCTTTGTCTTCACTGAACATTTACATTGAGTAAATGTCTTTGTCTTTAGGGCCCTCTCTGGTAGTCAATGTTCATGTTTTAACTTCAAAGCTTCTAATACAATTTTGCATGGACTTTGACTAAAGAATAGCCTTCAGCAGGCAGTTCGATTCTGTTGGCTTTTTTTGGGTGCAGTCACTGTAAGCAAATTTTGGGCATATATGACATTTTGTATGCAGTAGGTCCTTAAATGTAAACCAAAACAGGATGCAACTTTGATTATAGCTCTTGTAAATAATTCTCAGTGACATGGGCAGGTCTGTATATTATGTATATTTTCATTGCATAAGCACTTATATAACAACGATAGGAATTTGCATATAAACCAAAGAAGCCTTACTTT
>JANHGB010053206.1:4291-16032 GCA_026283785.1 Coracopsis vasa
GTGTTCAAGGCCAGGCTGGACACAGGGGCTTGGAGCAAGCTGCTCCAGTGGAAGGTGTCCCTGCCCATGGCAGGGGTTGGGGCTGGATGAGCTTTAAGGTCCCTTCAACCCAAACCAGGCTGTGGTTCTACAATTTGACCTCTCCAGACACAGACACACTCCTCCGAGGAGCGGTTCTTGGGTAGCACCGTGCTGGGTCTGTGGGCCCTGGTCACTGCCCCTCAAGCTTCCCCTCATCCGCACTTCCAAAGCAGCTCCCATCAGGTAGAACCCCGCTTCCCTCTGTTGTTCACCTGATGCTCAAAGTTTGTAGCATAAAATGAACTGACACTTATTTAAAAGCTAAATACCCATCAATCTGTCTGCACCTCCTAATGGAGGGGGTGTGGTTTAGAGCGCATTTAGTGGATTGGATTTTGGGGGGAGTAATGAATGTATTCTGGAGGGAGGCACTGAGCAGCCTGGGGATGTGACCTTCAAGACAATTATATTAATACCAGGCGAGAAAAACCTCGTATTGTGTAAAAGCAGTTAAATAATTACAGCTAAACCAAGCTCTACAGCTTAGCTGCTCCATTAACCCTTTGACATCCACGGCAGCAGCAGGTTCTTACCCTCTGAGCATGTTAAAGGCGTATGAAAACCGTAATCCAGTTATTTATTCTGTCCTCAAGAGGCTAAAATGCTGGAAACCACCATAAATTTGGCAAAAATCCCCCAAGACCCGTTTAGCTTAATTCTGCTCCGTGGTTTGGTCACAGGACAGCAATAACCTTGATACAATAAATTATAAACTGATCAAGGTAAATAAAATTACAACGCAACATTGCCAAGGCTCGGCTCTGAAATTCAGATGCAGTTTAAAACATTAACTACAGAGCAGGCTGCTTTCCATTGTAATGGATGCTTTATGGAAACAGCAGACGCGACTTTGACCTCTGCAAGCACTTCTCCTCAGACACCGGACTTCCTGGGCACGCGTAAACCACCCTGAAATCCATAACGTCTAAATCAGACAGCACAATTATACCTTGCAGCTACAGTTATCACCAATAACGTACAGGCTGAACTGCAGCCTGAGCAAACACACTTTCCTGGGTGCCTCTGGAAGCCCCAGGCGGGATGCAGAGCAATTATGAGGAATGAGCACAAAGCTGATTTGCATCTGAATGGCGGGTGGGGGGGGGGGAGCCGAGCCCGCTCCCTTCGCAGCACCACAATGCACCAGCTGGGCAAAGCAACTTTATTAGTGTCCCACAGCAAAATACATGAGGAATCTGTAACCAGGCAGTCCGTTTCCCTCCCGCTGTCACACAGGAGTAAGCAGCCGCCTCCACATCAGCCGTTTCCATGGGTTTGCTCCAGGTGCTGCCCCAGAGAGGCTGCTGGCAAAGGAACCCGTGAGTGCTCCCTATGTGTGTGGAAACAGCCCACCGGCTGGAAAAACGCGGCATCACACAGCGGATGTGCCACCAGGAACATCTGGAACGCGACCCTCTCCCTCCGCAGCCACAGGGAATGGCGTTGTTCCAGGTGTTCCCTGGCTGGGCACACGTCTCCCGCTGTATTTCCATACTCATCTGAGCACACAGAGCTTGTTCCCTCTCCCCACCCCAGCAGCAATACACTAATTCACACAACACGTTCATTAATTTCTCTTTGTGTGAAAAGATCTCATTCCCCTCACTTGATCACAGCCTCCGAGCAGCATGAGTCAACTGTCAGCGTTAACCGTTAGTGTTACTGTCAACCCCTCTTTGGCTATAGAATGGTTTATTTAAAGCAGGATTATACAAAACGATTTTCAGCTAGAAATACACCCCTGAAGTCTAAAAGCCATCTAAAGGACCACACTCCCGCAGGCTGAAGCTACACCGAGCGATAGGAATTAGAAATCTGAGTTGTTCCCCCCTGGATCTAAACAGAGTTATCAAAATTATATTAAGGAAATACACTTTGAGGAAGGGTAAACTTCTGACAAATCCTTGGAATATGAAAAGCAGAGTTCTGGAAGGAGCAGTAGTGGGGTAGAGAAAGAAAGAACCGAGACACACACCTCGCTTTAAATACTCTCCATGGCCTTGAATTCACTGAGGGCCTGCACTGGGTTCACGTGTTTCTTCTGGGATGCTCTCTTGATTTTGGTTTGGGTTTCATCCTGCTTCTCCCTCTTGACCAGGGGTTTCTTCTCCGGAGCCTTCATCTTCCAAGAGACAGCGGGAAGGTTGAGTGATGCCATTCCCTGGGACTTCTGGTACTTGGTGGATGCCACGTAGGAAGCCTTCACGGTTTGCACCACCGCGTTCATCAGGTTCTTGGCTGCTTGGATAAGGGACATGGCACTGTCCACCTGCCGAACGGTGACACACACATGTTACAAACCACCGGAACGCAGCATTCCAGAAAACACCACAATCCTGAGGGGTAAAAGCACTCAAACACTGATCTTTCTGGGGTTTCTTTTGAAATCTGAGGTTCCAAATTTAAGGAGATGTTTTCATTTAGGCACTAAGTGCTGAAAACCTGACTTGTGCCACCACAAATAAAGGGCAATGTTTCCCCATGATCCGTGCCTTTTCCATATTAACACTGACAAGATTTGGATTCTCCTGTTTGCTTTTGTGACTAAGCTTTAACAGTAGCTTATTCTCTAATGAAATTAATAAAGCTGCAGTAATACCTTAATCAGTGATAATAAATACTTAAATCTCCCTAAATACTCAGTTGCACTGGAAAGGAAGGAACACAACTGCACCTTCAGGGCCTGGAGTCCTTTCCAAGCTGGCTCCTGACTCAGAATGAGCAATAAAATGAGAAACCCCCATTGCCAAAGCTTTACTACATGGCAGAGCTGAAGAGCCAACACTGGGGCAGGGTGCAAGAAAAAGGGGAGGCCCAGTGAGGTGACCCCGCTCCCATGGAGTGCCCTGCTCCGGATGGGACACCTTACGTGTGAATGCCCAATGGTCTGGGGCATGTTTTTGGTCTTGGGTTCAGCACCTCTGCTCAACTGCCTCCACACACTGCAATTCCTGTGCTGTAGCCATCTAAGGAAGGTACTGGGGGAAGCCTTGAAGGTGTTGCTTGTGGAGCAGTGAACCAAGCTGAGCAGGGGGGTGGCTGCTTTTCTTACGGTGCTGGGACCTTCCTCTCCATCACGCTGTGGGTTGAGTACCACAATGGCACATTGGATCTGTACCCTCCAGCACACCAGCATCAGCTGCTTTCCTCTCCCTGGTCAACACACTCAAAACACTTGCACTGCATTTGACTTTTATTTCCATGAATCTCCACAGCAGGAAGGATCATATTAAATGCAATGAAAGCAAGGAGCTACTTCCCTAAACGACTTGTCAGATTGCTTAGGGGGCAAGCTCTTGTTGGCTTGTAAAGCTCTGCTTTCATGTTTCTGTGGTAGCTGGATGAGGCAGGATGTTAACAGTGAGAAGAGATTTCCTGTTAGACAGGCGAAGTCCCTGTGCTGCCAGAGGTCTTCACCTGATCATCTGACAGGAGTTGAACACTACTGCTGGCAGTATTTAGCCCCAGTGGACCGGATTGTAGGGAAGAGACAGAACCAGGAGATGACACTACAGATGCCAGCCTGTTCATACAACTAATTCATGGCAGAAGGGTATGCAAATTTTGAAGACACTGAGTAACTGCAGTAAAACTCTGGAGTATGCATTACTGCATAATGACACATCTACTTCTTTGACAGCCTGATGCCTTCAGCCTTCCAGCGACCAGGACATCAGCAGGCACCAGAGACACACAGCAACACAGTCTGCAATTCTAGCTTGTTTGCAGGGAAGAAGATGTGCTGTAAGTTTAAGCACCTGAAATACCCAAATGGCAGAAGGTGTAAAGTTTCTTCTATTTGCTTTCCAGGATTCAAACAGCAACACTGGGCTATCAGCTGCTTCTGTCCCTTCTTCAAATCTCCCACCTCAATGGAGGGGCAAAAGCACCAGGGGCCAAACATACCCATCCAGGACAAGGAAGAATATGCCAGAAGAAATGAAGAAGTTCGCTCCCCCTCCCTCCCCCCACCCCAATATCCATCCCACAGATTCCTCTTAGGAGGAAGCACTTCATGAACTACAGTTCAAAAATTCTTTGCTAAGGAATGGCTAGAATGAGGAAGCAGCTTGGCCTGGGGCAGCTTTCGCTGCCATCAACCAGAGCAGCCGCTGAAAATCCCTGCACTCCTCAGGGCACAGCTGTTTTGAAATACTGACATCTCTGGAGCACTGCAGGACCCCAGCACGTCCCACGGCTGTGCAGAGATGTGGGGTAGGTTTAGCTGTGCTGATTTAACCTCAGTAAGAGTGAAAAACAGGCTGGAAAGACAGTAGATTACACAAAAGTCAAGTGAATCTGTCTACAAACGCTGCTGAGTAATGAGAAGTCTGTATTTTCCCCCCTTTCAAACAGTGTTTCTTCCAAGAACAACAAGGCAGCACAGGCAAATACTGCTGCATACATTAGAACTTGGACTGAATGCTCCAGAATCTCTTGTCTGTATTCTATAATGTTTAGCATAAAAGCTTGGCTTGGAATAACTGTTAACCCTGGAAATAAAACTGCATGAACCAGACATTCTACAAAAAAGCCTCCAGCCCAAACTTGCTGTTTCGAAGTGTCAACCTGGTTTCATTGGTGGACACAACAGGTATTCTCCTGCCCCTTCAGCCACTATTTATTCATCCTTATCACTCTCCACAGCTACCTGAAATGAGGTTGTAACGAGGTGGGGGATGGTCTCTTCTCCCAAGTAACAAGAGATAGGACAAGAGGAAATGGCCACAAGTTGCACCAGGGGAGCACCAGGGCAGGTATAGACTGGATATTAGGAAAATGTCTTCACTGGAAGGATTGTCAAGCACTGGCACAGGCTGCCCAGGGAAGTGGTGCAGTCACGATCCCTGGACATGCAGATGTGGCACTGAGGGGCATGGTTTAGTGGTGGCCTTGGCAGTTAACAGATGGATCCAATGCTCTTGAAGGTCTTTTCCAACCTAAACGATTCTGTGATGTGTGCCACAGTTCATACGTACCCCAGACACAACCAGCTCCCCTCCCAGGTTCTGAACTTCAGCCTTCACTTTGCTGCAGATGTTCAGCTGGTGGCAGTACAGTGCGATGCGCTGCAGGTAGGCCAGCAGGTCCTGCTTGCACGCAGAATCAGGGCACTGGGGAGGAAAACAAGGTGAGGTTTTACTTTACAATCACGGAAAATGGAACAGAAATCATTTAGGGAGAAATCAGACAGCTCCGTTCTGTAACAGCCAATGTGCTCCAGAGAGCATTCCCCTTTCTGCTGAGCCTTGGTTTTCAACAGACAACTGAGCAATAGATGGGCATCACTAAATACATATAAAAAACCAGGAGCAATAAACACAGGCTATCAGAACAGAATCTCTGGGGCTCCTTGCAGCTGCAGAGCTGCCCTTCAGCTCCCTGCGAGGAGGAAGAGGAACAAGAGGAGGAGGAGGAGAAGTAGGAGAAGGAGGAGGCCTGTTAACTAGGATAGGTTCCAGGACACAGCAGCAGTGATTTGACATCAAGATCTCAAGCTGCAACCAGCAGATATTACCAAACCCAGCCTCAATTCTCCATTTTCAGTATTCTAAGCTTAGAAATTATCAACTCGACAGTTACTCATTTACATTGGCAGAGGAGGTATTTCCCTCATTTCGGCTCCTGATTCCTCACCAGTGTGGAAACGAGATTCCTCACCAGGCATGAAATAAAACTTTTAAGGTGCTTGCTGAGGCACTCATCTGCAAGATAAAAGCAACTGTTTCAGCTCTGCAATTGAAATGCCGTGCAGATTGCTGCTTCTCAGGCAGAAGGGAAGGGCCATCCCTTGCTCGCAGGGAAGAGCACAAGGTGATTAATGAGCCAGGCTCAAAGTGGATTTCAAAACAAGAGGAGCCCTGCTGAGGAGCACAAACAGTCCAAACCAGGAGCTGCAAGCATAAGACAAAAAGGCCATGGGAAGCCTTTTAGTGCCCGTGCCGGTCCTGTGGTGTCATTAAAAAGGCAGTGAACACGGTGGCCAGCATCACTCCTCCAAGGAATAACGGGCTGTCTCAGACTTACTGGCACACTGTGGCTGTATGAAGATTAGTGAATAAAGCTGCTGGCACGCCCTGAACCACAAACGCTTTGCCCACCAGACTTTCGTGCTGCTGATGAATAAACCCAAGGGCACGTGTGCCATGGTCCTGGGGTGCAGCTGCCGGTGCCTAAAGGGGCTACAGGAAACCTGGAGAGGGGCTTTGGACAAAGGCCTGTAGGGACAGGACAAGGGGAATGGCTTTAACCTGACAGAGGGGAGATTGAGCTCCAGAAAAGCAAACTGCACCATGTACAAAATCCTGCCCTACCCAGGCCAAGCAAACTAAAAACCTTCCAGCCCAGCCGGGGTTGTTTCGAGAACATAAAAGCAACTGCAGAAAGCCAATGCAAATGTGTTCAGCTGTGTCTAATCACCACAGAAAACATTAATAGGGAAAGTTTGCTTCTATTTTCAGTTTATTTCTTGACATCTACTTAAACAGATGAGATTACTAAAGCATTAAGACTGCAGAATGGTACCACTGCAGATACAACACACAGCCAAATAACTTCTGTCAGCCTCTCTCTCTTGCTATACTCGTTACTTAGAGTCACTAAATAGTTTATGCTGTGTTTGTATTTTATACAAGACTGAACACGGATGAAAAGGGAATCAGCATTTTCTCCCAACATAAGATTGGCCATGACTTTAAAAAGCCACTTATTACAGAGCAGCGCTTATAAAGGTATTTGCAGCCAGACAGCTAACACCTGCACAACCCAATAGGTAAGGCTATATTTAGCTGAAATTCAATGCCAGGGCTAAAATAAAACCACTGTTTAAACAATATTCAGTTTACCTGCAGGAAAGTAAATTTGTCTGAAGGTGAATCAAAATAGGGAGCATTGCAACAGTCTGAAGGGATGCTGTTCAAAGGCAAACTCCTGATATCCAACTACAACTTCCAAGAACAGCTTTCTCCTGAATCTCTAGGACTAGTTTTTCCTTCTCTTGGGCTGATTATGCCCTCAGGGATAATCTTGAAAAGGCACTGAACTTACACCTAAAGCAACCAGTTTTGACTATGTTGCACTTATTATTTGGGGGGGAAAGGTGCTGAGGAAAGGAGGGAGTTGTTTTATTTTTATAGCCACATAAGCCTGTCTTGTGTTAGTTGCAAGGAAACATATGACACTCCTCTTCCCCCTCACAGTTAAATTGGGAACTTGGCTGGAAGGATGCTAGTCTAGATTCTTCTAGTGGAAGGTGTCCCTGCCTGTGGCAGGGGGTTAGACCTGGGTGAGCTTCAAGGGCCCTTCCAACCCAAACTACTCTGTGATTCTATGATTTGAGGATAATGAAGTCCTGGTCTCTGGAACATCACAAGTTTTCTGTGGAGCTTCCCCTTGTGTCAAAGAAATTACGGTAGGAAGGTGACCTTCCCCCCAGCACTGTTTTCATTCTGCAAATGGCCACTGCTACAGAGCATCAGAAAAGCACAGTTTAATTCACTGCCCAAAACCAAACCAATATAGACTGGGTCAGTGTGAGACACTCCTGTGTCTACCACAGCACAAGGCAGAGCCAGCACAGACCCTGCACTGCAGAATAGCCCATCTCAGGCTCCTGTGTGCTAAAGCAACACAAGATGCCATGGGGGGACTTGGTGCACCCTTCCATGGAGTCAGTCACCCCTCCAGCCTCTGAAGCAGGGGACTTGCTGCAGACAAGAACACTTCCCTCCCCACCACCCAGTTCTAGACACCCCTGTCTCCAGCAGCACACTCCAGGGCTGCCAGAACCACCAGCCCCCTGAGCTGCCTGCAGGCAGATAGAACAATGAGACTTCTGGGTCAAACACAGCCACCAGTAACTACATAAACGAATAAACAAGAAACCTAAGGCTGTAAGAGTGCTGCGGCTGCTCTGCAGCACACTGCAGTCCAAGTGCCACACTGCAGCCTTCAGAGTTGAAGCTGAAAAGATGCATTGAACCAGCCTCCTACAACCTCTCCATTGGTCCCAGCAGCACCACTATGGACACGAAGAGGAGGAAGGGTCATTGCCACTCCTTGCCAAGCCTTCACTTTGTTCCTTCAGACTACAAATCTAAAGAATGGCTCTTTATTTTATAGCTGTGCTATATGGAAAAGGTATGTAAATAGCTTTGTTAATGGAAAAAAACCAACAATAAACATGAGCAAACATAACACCAGTCACCTACAAAAGCTCAGGCTGATCCTGTGGAACAAAGGTATTGGGATCCCACAGCTGCTGGACTCACACAGGATGTAGTTAGAACATCAGAGCTCAGAAGCAAGGTGCTGCAATAACCACAAGTGTGTTCTCAGCAGCACCAGGAGAGATACTATCGAGTTAGCAAGCAAGAAAAACTGCACACGCTCTCATGCTAAGAAATAAAAGGAATTAAGACTAAACTCCCTTCAGTCTCCAGCTGAACAGAAGCTCCCATCGCCCTTCTCCTGGCTCTGCCACTCAGAACTGAAGCTTCTGAACTGCAGGACCCTCAGTCCAGCTTTTCTTGTTTGAACCTCATCTGAGAGTGAGTGGGACCCCCAGGGTTTAAGCCCAAGTGTTCATGACTGAACATAACCTCGCATCTCCACCAAGCACAAAGCAGAGGGCACAAACCATTGCCTGGAGTGACAAGCATCTATTACCCCAATTATCTGGGACAGGTCAGACAGAAAACCACACCACTACCATGACTTAGCCCAGGAGTTGTGCTCTCCACAAGTCACCTCAGGCTACAACCATGTGCAACCACAGCCATCATCAAAAGCCCTGCAGGAAAAGGTTGTTCCCCAGCATCCCACCTTAGTCTGGCCCCCAGCAGACGCCACTTTATAGACACAGTTGAGCCCTTGAGGCTTGCTTCAAACCACAGGCAGGATCACGTATTAGCAGAGCTCCAGGTAGGAGAAGCAAACCCCAGCACATAACAAATTGTGAATCACCCACTGTTTAAGTGTCACTTCTGAGCCTTTATGGGTATTTATTGTTTTACATCTGCACAACGAAGCATGAAAGTGTAAATAATGACTTTGATATTTCGTACAGCTTGTAATCTGTCAGCCCTTTACGGCTGGTTTTGAAACATTAAAGGAGTTATGGATAAACAACAACCAAAAACCAACCGAGGACATTTTGTTTTCACAAAACTGAGGTCATCTCCCATCCAAGCTTTCTTCATGCCAAAGACATCAAGAAGTTCATACAAACACTTCCAGTCTGAGCCTACCCACCAGCTGTTGGCATCGCAAAGGAAACCACGGATTTCTTGAATCAGAGCAAAATGTCAGAAAATAAAGGTGCCTCAGAAGAAAACAGAAAAAGAAAAAGAAAAACCACTCACCCACCCAAGCAATCAGTCAAAAAACCCAACCCCACAGACTCAGAGGCTCAAGGACAACACAGTTCCTTATAAGCACCTGGAAAGGAAATAGGAGCCATAGGAAATAGGACCATTTAGGGACATTATCTTTCCTACTCATCTGGAGTAAAACTCTGTTCACAGGTGCAGGGAGGTTGATCAGGAAGGTGTTTTCTAATGAGCAGTAACACAAAGTGCTCCAAGCTGTTTCCATCTTCCCTTTCACTCTGTTTGCTGAATTTTTAGGTGGGATTTCATCGCTTTCTATAACACAGCAGAACTCCCCTGAAAGGCAGCACTATAAAGTACCTGTCATTTATTGGGTTTAAAAGCTCATTTCTTGAGACTTGATTTATCAGCAAGATGCTTCAACAGTAAAATATTAATCCTAGAATCACAGAATGGTTTGGGTTGAAGGGATCTCAAAGCTTATCTAGCTCCAACCCCCTGCCACAGGCAGGGACACCTCCTACTAGGTTCTCCAGCCCCCAGAACATCTCCATGGCCTCTGGACTCACTCCAGCAGCTTCATATCCCTCTTGTGCTGTTGTCCCACAGCTGGATCAGGACTGCAGGAGGGGTCTCCCCAGAGCACAGCAAAGGGAGAATCCCCTCCATGAGCTGCTGCCCACACTCTGGGGGTGCAGCCCAGCACATGGTGGGGTTCAGGGCTCAGGTGCATGCTGCCGGGTCATGGGGAGCTTCCTGTCAACCAACAACTCCAAGCCCTTCTGCTCAGGGTTGCTCTCCATCCATTCTGTACCCAGCCTGTGTTCATGTTGGGATTGCCCAAACCTAGCCCTTGGCCTTGTTGAACTCCATGAGGTTTGCACTGGCCCACACATAGGAAGGAAGGAAGGAGATAAAACCTTCATCTTTTAACTAGTAAGTGTTAAACAAAGAGCTTCTCCTCCCACCAGCTACCATTTAAGCAAGAACTAGGCCCAGTCATTCAACTGAAAAGGAAAGGCACCATCCAAGCACAGATCTGTGAGCTACTCAGAGCAAAATGCTATGCAGGCTTTCCAAGTGGACACATGCTGGCCTGTCTGCTGTACAATCTCATGCCAGGATAAGTCTCCCAGAAGAACAAAAGCTGCATTATGGAAAACAGAATCATATCATAGAATAGTTTTTGTTGGAAGGGACCTTAAAGAGCATCTGGTTCCAACCCCCACCATCATAATATTAGAAATGCAGTGATTGACTTAAATACAAGTGAAACATCCTGCCCAACACGGCCTCCAGATACAGGAAAGGTCTGTCTGAATTTAACAGGTTTGCCTGTTGTGCCTCTTACTGCAATGCCTGAAGAAAGCACCTGAACATAAGAACAACAAGCAAAACTGTCTTACCGGCAGGGCAAAACCACATTTCAATAGTCATTTTTCCTCCCAGAGATGATAATTCCCTCCCACATACTCACCATCCTGATGTGAAAGCCTGCAAGGAAAATGATTTGTTTCTCCCTGAGCTGCAATACCCGACTTGTTCAGTTTGGCAAGTGACTGACTTCAGGGATTTCTCGTGGGAAATGGCATTCGCAGCCCTGTGAGCTTTACTTATTTGCTTAATAAACATTTCATATCTATTATTTAGGGCTTGAGTGGTGAGAGCAAAGTTAACTTTGCACAGAGCAAACTTCTCAAGTTCTGGTTTAGCAGAAAGCCCCGCAGTAAATCCAAGACAGATTACAGGCTTTCGGTAACAAATCAAGCAAGCAGTGACAAGAGCCAGCTTTTCAGGCCCTGGAAATACCTCACCACCAAAAAAACTGAGGAGTCATCCTCTGGTCTGTGATGACAAAGGATGAGAAAACACATTGACAGATGAGAAACTGGGGATACACTCCAATTCCCAAGTACCTCTAGGCTCAGAACAGCTCCTGCTGCAGGAAGGGGGTTTGCTACTGCCATAGAAGCAGACCTGAGTAAAAGCAACTGAACCTCAGGTGTAAGGATTTATGATCACTTCCTCTACAGGTGAAGGCAAAAACCCCACCTCTTCCCTTTCACTGCTATACAGGCAGAGGCAGCACATAGTGTATGGGAAGGCAGAAGCCCATTTTCTATGGGTCAAGAGCAGAGGACATTTGACACAGGGCACAGACACAAGCAAAGATCTCTGAGCTTGTTCAGCCTGAAGAAGAGAAGGCTCCTTAAGGGTAGACCTTAAAGCAGCTCCCAGTGCCTCTCCAGGGCTACAAGAAACCTGGAGAGGGGCTTTGGACAAGGGCCTGTAGGGACAGGACAAGGGGAATGGCTTTAACCTGACAGAGGG
>JANHGB010053207.1:0-25113 GCA_026283785.1 Coracopsis vasa
AGTTACTGGACTGTTCTTATCTCAACCTGTGGGAGTTACATTCTTTTGATTCTCCTCCCCATCCCTCCAGGAGCTGGGGGTGGGGGAGGAAGGAGGTGGAGTGAGTGAGCGAGCTGCATGGCTGACTGGACTTAAACCACAACAATGCATTCAAGATATATTCAGACTTAATAACTCCTGCTCAGCAGAGAATGCAGTATATAGTTGTCCTCAATTCATTTGTAAAGGATATTTAGTGGAAGGCTCAATTATGTCTCCAAACAACCTTGTTCTGTAAGGAGTAAATGTTTCCACTGCAGGCAATACAGCAGTCTGGGCCTAGATAACATCTTTGCACAGCTCTGCAAGATCTTTGTAGATGTATCAGCTTGCTCAGAGCTGAGATGATAGCTATCTTTATATGTGTCCATTCCTATGTGCATTTCTGTAGACAAGAAACTTTTGAAGCCAAATTTCTTACAATGTAAGCTATAACATTGTTTTTTAAATTACATTTTTATAGATAAAAAGAAAATGCAAAACATTTCTGACACATGGCTTTCCATGCATATGCACTCACTTCATACAGTACGATTAATTCTGTATGGACTATTGCATTTATTTAGAATTACTGTTTTTTCCCCATTCTTACCAGAAACTACTAAATTACTTGCTAACAATGTATTTAAAAATAAAAATCTATTCAGTGCTGTCCTAAAAAAAGGCAAGTTAATCATTATTATTACAGGTTGCAAATGATGAATATTATTTTATATACTGGTATATAATCTATTTGCACATAAGATTAATTGAAATCTTACATACAAAATGCACTGCTGTCAGAATCATCAGATAAAAAATATTTCAATAAAGAAGAATGTGAAGAGTGAGTTTAAAATAAGCCAGCTCCTGTAACCTTTCTCAAAACCTGGACCAATAAGGATATGATCATCCTGAGCTCTTTCTCTTTGACATATTTGGCAGCTAGTAAATTTTCCCCTCTTATGAAATATTCGTATTGCAGACTTTACATGGTGACCTAATCATACTCCCATGAAATCAGTGTGATTTTTGATATCAGATTCAAGAAAAGGAAAATATTAAATAATCCATATAAAAGTCAACTTTTAGGATATGAAGCAGCTTAATTGGAGATCCATAACTTCTCTTTGAAGTCTGTCTGAATATTTGGTTCAATTTCAAAATATAAACACATGAAAATATTTGCACTTTTTATGAAGATAGAAGAAGAGGGAGATTATTTTCTTTTCAGTTATTAGTTTATTTTAGAAGTCTTTGAAAATATTAAACTATGGGATTTGTTCATTAACTGGTTTACTGAAGCAGAGTCTATAGCAATAAAAGTGCATATCAAAGACACATCAAATACAAAGATGTTATCAGAACACATACACATGAAGGAAGACCAACAGAACTTTGTCAAATATCAGGGTTAAAATAATTAAATATCCCTGAAAGAAGAAAGTCCAAAATGCATGAAGAAAAGTATATATTCATGAGACACAAGCATTAAACCTTAACAGCATCTCACAGCACGTACACAGGCACATATGCACCATGCTACCATACTAGTTATTCCTGTAAGCACAAGAATAGGGCTTACAAGAACAGGTACATAAACCCAAAAAAAGCTCCATCCTTACAAATTCCACACAGATACATCAGAGTTACTTTAATGACTCACATCCAGTAGTTTTACACTTTATTAAGCACAAAACCATCAGTTCCTGATGTACCAAGAACATCAGCCAAATTAGACTTTCTACCTTTCCACTTTTCTATTATGCAATTGATTTAAATTGTTTATTAAAGAAAAAAAGAGATACTTTTAAGACATGAATCTTCTCAGCTTAAGATGCAACAAATTAACAGTACTTTCCCACTAACCTTACAGCTTAATAATGATAAACACTTTTAATAGTGAAGATCTTACAAATATTAAGAGATTGTTGTTGAATAGAGTTTGTCCTGGAAATATACATGAACAACAAACCACTCAGGCCCCTGCCCATCTGGTCTGGCTGTGACCAGCACTGGGGGACAGGACACCCCCTTTGATCCAACCAATGGTTTTCACTAAATTGAAGTTGTTTACAAAATATAAAAAGTAGAAAAGAATTTCAGCTCTGAATCATACTCATATTTTCATCTCTTGTCATTATTTTCCACTATACAAATTATCTATTTAAGTAATTGAAAAAGAAATATATGTAAACTAATCTAAATCTAAAATAAATCACCATCTAGAAAGCAAAATTTGAAAAGCAAAAAATAAAAAAAGAGTAAATTGAACATATTCACTGCAGTTATGTCTCTATGTAATGTAAAATAACTGCTGAGATCTAATTCTGTTAGACATATTTACTTCAAATGAAAACGTCTTAATAGTCTCCTGAGATATGGTAGTACCACGTTCTCATATGTAAGCCACTGTCTTTTATAACATTTGATTTCTGAATTTAATCAACACTAATTGCTGTAATTTAGTTGTTTGGTTTTTTTTAAGAACATTTTAAATTTATATTCAAAGGGTTCCATGGATTTAATTGGAATAAAACAATGAATAACTTCTTTTTTAGTTTGCTCACTGTTACTCAAAATCAAAAAAATTTCTACTTTTTAAAGTCATGACTTAAACCTATAAACTTTTCTGAATGTCAGATTAATGCAAACCTTTCTATTTCCATCTAGATGCTCACTGGTATTTACAATGGTTTTAATCTTTTCATAAATCCTTAGTTCACTGATTTTTTTTTAAAGACAAATTTTATGAAATAACAGCCTTACTGTAGTTCTGCTGCAAATGAAATCACTTTCAGCTGTAAGGCCATGATTTTATTCATTTTCTGTATAGAGGGCATTTCTTTTAAACTAGAAAAAAATGGTATTTTTCTTTTGCCAAAAAAACTCAGATATTCCATAGAAGGACAGAATGGCAAACTTCTACATAGGATAGTAAAATAAGAGGCATTAGCAAAAATATAAGAAAAAAATATTTACTGTTTTAGATTCCCACTCATCCAGTTTAGTTCCTCACAGTGTTTTATATCACATTGACTCTTTTTTTTCCTCTTTAAAAATTGCATCATTCCTGTAGTGATTTTTCTCCTCCCCAATTTCAAATCAGAAATGCTTCTAGCTCTATGCCATGTGTTATAGCCACAACCTTCATTTGTTTTCAGCTTACAGTACCATAGCTTGGTAGATAGGAAACTACTCTTAAGAGAATAGGTTAGAGAAAAAGAGAATGTCCTACTTGCTCTGACTTGGCCTCAGCATTCCTGTAATGGGACCTTTTATCTTGGAAACTTTCAAAAGAGAAAACAGAATAATGGATTTCAGAGCCATAAGTCCCTGCTAAAAATGAGACCTTCTTCCTGAAACAAGAGGGCTTGAGGCCATAACATCAGCTGTCTTCTGTCTGAACTAAGGTTGGAGAAAAATGAAACCAAGTATGATGAAGAGGCAAGAAACAGTGCACCAGTAAGGAATACAAGCCAGTTTTATTTAAAGGGTTTGATTCTTTGTCTTGCAGTGTAATTTGACTTTTGAAAGCATGTAATTGAGGGCACTTCTCCAGATCTGTGTTTTGATCTTTTTGTGGCAGTCTTTCTCAGAACAAGGATTTTTATTCGTGAAAGTAACCATAAAAGCTTAAATGATGAAGCTTTAGCCTACTGTGGATCTGTACCTGGTGTCATACATAAAATGCTGGCTTAAGTTGGGCCAAATATTATTACCCTGGCCTCATCTCATCCAGAGACTACTGTCTGGATCTTTATGGTTTGAAGTCTGCCATTACTGCAAATAGAATTTATGGCATATTTATATAGCTATTACTGCTTAGAATAGCTGTGAAAAGACTGTATATATTCCTATTTTTTTTAATATGTTGCCCTTTTCCATCAAAGATCTGATCTTGATTCCCTCTTACTTATTCCTCTTCCTTTTTTTAATAATACAATCTGTGAAAGAATACATCGGAAGGGAAATTGTTCTTGCAGAAGGCTAATAAACATGTCAGATGTATTATATGGAAACTGCCTGTTTATCTGGAGTTGAAACAAAATATTAGCATAAGAGAAAATGTGAGTACATCTTTGGTGTCTTTCATTTTCACCTTTGGTAGGCAAAAGTATTTCATATTGGGGTTTTTACACTTCATTTGTATAAAAATAAAATTAAAAAAAAATAAATCTGGCAGAGTCTTCCCCAATAAAAATGTATGTGCTGGCTGTGAAAAAATTATTTGGGAGACATATTCTGTATATGTTCCAATTCAGGACATTTATGTTTTGAACATTGTTGACATATAATTGTAACATGTCAAAAGCACAACATACCATTTTAAACTCAAATGGTTCCATACTGAACTATTCTTTGAAATAACATGTGAAATGAGGGGAGTACTTTTGAGCTATTATTTCTGTGACTCTTTTCCCTTTAAGGAACAATTTCAACAGCTACATTTCAAAAGACTCATGCTGGCACATTGTTCCAATGAATCGACACCTACTTACTATTTTCTTACTGTGTGACAGGTGAAGACTGCTGAATAAGTGAACTTTGGCGGGAGACAAAGTGCAGGATAAAAATAACCAATATCACATACATAGTGACACAATACATACAGTATCACAACTTGCTCTTTCTGGAGAAAGAAAAGTTAGTGAAGTACAGTGTGAGGAGGGAGAGAAGGAGATAACAAATGATGCAAACTCTGACAGGCTTTCAGAAACAGGCTGAAGAAGTAGGGAAGATTAAAAACAGAACAACACATAACAAAACAATATCTAATCCCCAAAATCTGATCAAAAAGGGTCAGGGACAGAAAAAAGGTTCACAGACTGTAGTAAAGAAGTTAATCTTAGGAGAGCTGGTCTCCTGAGATTCTCTTTTGGAATATAACATGGCTTTTATTAGATGCATTTAATGCTGCTTCTGCTTTCTAACACTGTCATTGAGGAAATGCCACATTAACTAAGAACAGGTATCAGCTGCCATTTTGAAAGATCTTGCTTTCACTTGATTAGCTTCTTTAAACCACATGCATTCAGTCGCTTACCATATAGACAGGAAACTATTCTGGTTCATATACTCACCTGGAATAATTAGGTGTTGATTTATTTTCTGTTGCTCATTTATAGTTCACATATACTTCAGTTTTTAAGTGGCTTTGTCACTAGACCTATCCAGAAAATGAATTAATGTTATACTAACTTGTTAGGTTTTAAAATGTATTTCTTTATCCCATTGAAATGAAATAAAAAATTCTCAGATCAATGTAATATGCCAGAAGCATCGACTGAAACTGATACATTTTAAGGTTTCTCCCACCATTTGCTTTCATTTGCCTTTCAACATTTGCAAAAGTATTTTCATCATCTTCCAATAGGACTGTTCTACATATGGCTTACCTACCTAATTGTCATATTAAGTACAATTCTATGGGCCATTCATGATAGTTTGTATTCAAGGCAGTACTGTGTGCAACTATTATTCATAAAACCATTTAAAATGTATAATTATATAAAGTGGTTTGCACTATATTTTTTAATATTTTCATACAAGCTAAATAGAATGAGCTGAGTGCACAGATGAAAGACTGAGCATAATAAAAAGATAACAGCTGGAATAATAATGAACTAATTTCATAAGTCATTCAATGACAGATAAAGCATATATACTTTTAAGATCTGCTAAAGAGTTACCTTTAAATAGAAAGCTTTGTCCATCTGTGTCCATTTTAGATTGCAGCATATAAGTAGATATATTTTAAGGTTTAGCTTCCAGAATTTTGAAAGTCAGTCAAAGTTATTCTAACATCCTGAGAAGTACATATGGATTTGCCACACGACAATCAAAATATGGAAGCACAATCCATTATTCAAAATCCATATTATGCCATGTAAGTCTGATGCTGTTGTGTTCTATATGTTGTTCCTTATCAGTCAAAGCGCTCGGAGTTCAGTACAAGTAAGCAAGAATTTTGTACAGAAATTTTGTATGTGATCATACTTGATACTTGTAAAGACATCTTATTTGATTATTTAACTTTGAAATAACAGGAAGTCTCTCTTACCATAGATTCACAGAATCACAGAATTGGGATTGAGTTTTCTGTTTATTTGAACCATCACCATAAAAGTTTTGTGTCAAACATTTCCTTAACATTATCTTAAAAACATCTTGACTATTTGGGTTTTGTTCTTGAAAAATTACATAAACTAAAAGAAGCATTGGTAAATTAGTACCAAACCCCATTATGTTTCTTACTTAATATTTGAAGCAGAGTAAAAAGTCACTGAGTATATCTATCTCAATTATGGTCTTGGCTGGCACAATGAAACCATACCAATGAAAATGAAATTAATCTGTTTGGCAACCCTAGCCTTAACACTACATTAATTTGAAGGAAGTTTTCTGTTCTGATTTTGTTCCTGCATTTGACATTCATCAAATAGAACTAAGAGTTCTGCAATTAAGTTGTGTATATGTTAAAAAGGTTCATGTATTTTTATCCTTTATCCCATCCTTCTGCATGTCTAGACATTACAGTATCACATGTCACTATAGCAAGATACCTGCTGGAGAAATCAGTCAGCTGATGAAATCTTGGAACCTAATGCTAAATGTCTACTGTGTGTATATATATATATATTTTTATAATTCTTTTTTTTTCTAGAAAAGACATATTTCCTGGTTTACATAAAAGCCTTTGACTTGTATCATGGGGAAGTGCCTGGTTTCATAGCCAGCATTTTGTTTTCCTGATTTTTAAAATCTATAAGTTTTCTAGATCTATTACAGGCACTTTTCAACAAATACTATTTTTGCAATGCAGCAGTCAGAATTGAAATTGTTATTGAAAAAAATGCAAATGTATTTTGTAATAGACAGATGTAGAGGACTTCTCAGGAACATCCTCCATTCAGGAAGAATGGCTCCTAAAAGCTGTATTTTCCACTTCCCAACTGAGTGCCAGAATCACCTGCTCATTCCAACGCAGTCTACTGCTTTGTGATTTCGAACCTCAAAAAAAGATTTTGAAATTTATTCCCCATTTTAAAAGTACATCATGAATGTAAATGATACTTAAAAACAAAGAAATAAAAAAAAGCAATTTTTTTTTTCCATCCTTTACCATCGAATTTATCGAAGTGTCCCTCTGCTACCATATGTGGTCAGATTTTGGAATAATGGATCTTTATCAGAGTAGTAAGTTGCTTAAGGTAATCCTCTAGTCTCTGGCCAATGAAGTGTAACAGGCATCACAAAAAGGCAATTAATATCATTATTCTTAAACATTAACTAAAAGAAGAGGCAAGTTTACATCACACTGCCTTTCTTCAAATGACATGTATATATTCATCATGAGCAGATTCATTTGTAGATTGGAATACAGTAGTATTTTATGCCAAAGTCATGTTACAAGTTTTAGTTAATTAATTAATTATTGCAAAGCACTTTGAGAACCCTGGAGAGAAGATGTTATGAAAGTATGTGATGTTATTTTAATAATTTTCCATTTGGCAGGATGGAATGAATTACCTTAGAGCCCTCAGGATCCTGGGACTGATTAAGGACTGTTGACTGCAGTACAGAAAGTACTGTTCCCACTTCCTTTCTGCTTGGTAACCTTCCAACTTTCAGCTGGCCTCTAGTAAAAAGAGAACTCTGTAGGTTCTTATGTATGAGTTTTGGAAGGTTAGAAAACAGTTTTGGAAGAGCAGACAACAGCTAATTTAATCTCATCAGAATCCCCGGGAAGCTGCTATGGAGAGAAAAAGCTGCTAGAGTTTCAAGGAAAAGAGAGAAATTTGGAGCAAAACATTCTGTTGTGTGGAAAGACTTGAATTTTCAGCAAAGGACCAACCTGGCTAAGGAAGGAGCTTCTCAATGAACTGAAATGCAACAAGAAAGCATTAAGTAAAGACAAGGCCAGGAAACATAGGAAGCGTATAATACAGTTACTAGGGACTGAGAAACAAAATTAGGAAAGACAAAACTCAGCTGCAACTAAAATTAGCTAGGAACATAAACAGTAACAGCAATGGATTTTACAGATAGGCCAGTAGTAAATGTATTCAAAGAAAATGTGGCTCCACTATCTGCAGAGACAAGTATATCTGTAAATATCACTTTAGGAGTGGTGCCAGCAACAGCTGGGGAGCACTAAACTAAGTATTAGAACAGCATCTGCTAGATGGGATTCACTTGGGCATGATGAAAGAGTTGTCTGATTGCAAAGTTCTTGTCTATTACCTATGAGAAGAATATATTGACTGGGAGAGGTCCATGACAACCAGAACAAGGTTAATATGATGCATATTTCTTTAAAAAAGAGCAAGATGAAGAACATGTGAAATTGTGACCAATAAGCCTCACCCCAGTTCCTTGTCAGATCTTGGACTAATGGAATCAGTCTATTTCCATAGATGTAAAGGACAGAAGTTGGGAGAAGTCAATATGAATTTATTGAGTACAATGTTTATCCAGCCTGCTTGCATTCTACAATGGATTTACTTCCTGTATGGGTGAAGGTAAAGTAGTGATTGTGATGCTGCTGGATGATGATAGATCTTTTGACCATGTGTTACTGTGCTCTCAGTTGGAAGATGAGGCCTCAGAGAAAGTCCTGGTTTAGGTGAAACTGGATGGATTGCCAAGTCCCAAGGGTGGGAATCAATAAGCTTGTGTCCTGTTAGTGGCTGATAATAGTACCAGGGAAATACTGGGACCCATATTGTCCAGTATTTTCATTAGTGATGTAGACAATAAGACAGAGAGTGCCCACAGTAAATATGCAGAGACATTAAAGCAAAGGGAGTAATTAACACAATGAAAGAATGATCTTCAGTTCTGAGGGATCTTGATAAACTTGATTAAGCAAGGAGAAGACTTACAAAGTTTTTTAAAAACAAATGGATGCTGCACTGAATCTGAGTCCACATTTCACACTCTTCACAAATAAAGCACACTAGAACATACTAGACTTGCTTTAGGAGGAGCATGGTCAGAAGACTCAATAGAATTACCCCTCTCTACCCTAGGCTAGCAAGGCTGCATCTGGAATAACCGTATCCAGTTCAAAGGGATTGTTAAGAAACTGGAGTGGATGCAGTGAAGTGCTATTATGCTAGTCAGGGGCCTTGAGCATATGACGTACAAGGACAGGCTGAGGGAGCTGCACTACTTTCCTTTGAAGAAGGGATGCTAAAGGGTCTAAAGGCAGCATACAATTACTTGAATGGGACTTAAAAAGATACGTCCTTTCTGGGAAAAAAACCCTCTTTTAACAGTGGCAGAAGGTTAAATGAGAATAACCTCTTTCACTATGAGGAATAGATTATACAAAAAGGTTGTGGGCTCTCCACTCTTGGTTTTCAAGACAGAGCTAGTCCAAGTTAGAACTAGTCCAAGTCTCTAGCTCTGTTTCAAGTGTTTGCATGTTTCTGCCCATGTCCATTTGTGTGGCTGGCTTGTCATTATATGCATTGTACATATGCCTACACAATAATGATGTGTGTACCTACCTGGAACACGTCCTCAGCCTTGGTACTGGCTGCATCTGGAGACATGCAGCTGCAGCAGCCTTGTCTTTGTTGAGCTATCAGAATTAGTAGCTTCTATCATATATGTCTAATTTTTTCAAGTTCGAGATAGAACTATTTATAATCCTCAAATTATGAGAATATGAGAACTGGGACAAATAGCAGTTTTTTTCATTTCTTACCAATCATAGCATTGAAAAGAATGTTTTTAGCAAATCAAACATCCAAACATTATTTTAAGTGACATATTTTACACACATGGAAGTAAAAGTATTTTGGTGTGAAGAAAACCAAAAGTTTAATTTTTAATTTATCATAGTTTAAATATTTTATACTTTAAGATTTTAAAAATTATACAGATTAAAAATTTATACATTTTATTTTCAAAGTATTCAGGCACAATGTATTGTTCACATTCAGGCAGAAAGAAACCCCTCATGTATAATCAAAGCTACCACAAAGTAAATTCAGAAGTAATTTAATATCTGATGTTGTGGAACCTGCCATTTTTTGCAAGAAAAAAAAATCAACAAAGAAAACATCAAAATTGTTAATTGGAGAAATACTATCATGATGGATGAGGTCAGAAGAGCAAGAAGTATAAATTTATGAGGGAAAAAAAATAAAATTGCAGTTGAAAATTCTCAAGATCAAGTCCTGAAATAATCCTGTTCAAATTCTAAGTTTAGATGTTCCTAAAGGCTAGATGCTGTTACCCTTTCCTTTGTTTCTCAGACATTTAAAGCTATGTTTGTCATTTTACTACAGCCCTTGATAATCAGGTAGTTTAGCAATTTGGCACTAAATCTACCAGATTCATAAGAGTAGCTCTACATTAGCATTTTAGCTTGGTTCATGAGTGTGCTTTTGAAGCAAATCTCACTTTTTTTCCTGCTTTCCCTGCTTAAATTCTTGTCATGCAGCTGTTTTGGAGCACATGAATAGGACTTATTTGATGAAAGAAACATGAAAAATGAGAAATGAAACTCTAAAGACATATCTAATTCATGCTACTACTGGTGAGTATCCAGTCCATAGGCCCTTACCAGGGCTGGTCTGATGTAATCATCTTAAAATGTGCATAATGTGGATTTTGTGCCTTCAGTGACACTGACACTCATGCCTTCAGTGTCAAATGTTCTGTCTCTATGCACCCATTCTTATCAGATCATATTTCTTATTACTGTAAGTAAAGCCCAAATAATGCTCGGTCTAAATAGATTTTATCAGCCTAAATCACATCTAACCATCCTTATCACAACTCCTCCTTCACTATGCAACTGTAGGCTCTTTTAGAGCTGCACATCCAGCACTTTGTCCTGGACAGAATTAACCCAGGGAGGGAGAAGTAATGAAGAAGAACCAGAAGCATGATTCTGCACCATGGGTAATCAGCTGCACAGCTGTAGCTGTGTCCAGCTCCAAGATCTTCCTTTTCCTAGACAGGTTCCCTAAGCAATAGATTATTGTTTAAAAAGGAGAAGTAAGCACAAATACAAGTGATAAAACACAAGGTAATACTAAAAACCTGCCCTCTTCCCACTCCTGTAGATTTCTACCCCCAGGAAAATTTCGTACTTGTGGCTTCATTAGTTAAACAGACAACACCTTTGTAGACATAGATGTCCCTCTGGGAGTGGGGCTGAAAATCTAAATCTTTTTTTCTTGTTTCCCTGTTGCTGATCAGCGAGCTGTTAGATTTCAACATCCTTCTGAAGGGTCTGACTCTGCATGAACTGAAATGGAACCTAGATGACTGATTTCAGAGAAAAGGCCACAAGTGTTTTATTTAGATATGGCCCATTGCTTCTTTTGCTAGAACTGCAATTTGAAAAAGCATCTAAATCCAGCCACGGTTCTAAGATTTTTTAAAGTGTAGTCATAAATCAATGCTAAGCTAATTCAGGAAATAAAGCAAACAGCAATTAATAAAATAATTTTTTTTAAAGGGAACATTTTTTCATTCAGATACCCTCATTCCTTATGCTGAATCTCATAAGAAACAACAAGTGAAATGAAAGTTATTCTTAAAGCCTTAAGTGTGAAGAAAAGTCTGAAAGTACTTTATCATTGTGAAACCATGCAAATAAATGTTATCTCATTAAATGGTCAGGGAAGTAACAATGTCCAATTAAAAATCCTCAAATCAAAACTGCAGTGAGGGGGGGTTCATAATACAAAAAATTTATATTTCTTCATTGCTATTTGAGTTATTGCATAAGGAACACCTGCAATATACTCTGGATCTGCTGATTCACAAGTTGAAATAAATACAAATAAAGGAGGCATACAAGAATCTATATATTCTCTGAAAATACTTGTAATCAGAAGTTGATATATGATAAGATATGATGTGATACCATACAAATTTTTGTTCAGACTACTTTCTTTCAGACTCCTGAAACAGTTTTCTGAAGGCCTTATTGTTTTGTTTAGTATTTTTAGTATATTAGAATCCATTTTCTCAGGATTATCAATAGATTGTACACATACTATGTAAAGCAATGTAGGTGATTTTTTTTTAGTTGTTTATGAATTTAGTATGAGCAAACATAGGCATCATAATTTCCACATATACGTATATGCATTATTTGAAAACTTCCACATATATGTATATGTATTATTTGAAAACTATCTATGAGCAATTGTTAACATGTTTGAAATGGGAAATTGGTAACATATTCATTGCATCTAAACAGCAGTCTTTATATGTTTTTGTTTGCTGAGATTGTTTCTTCAAAGGCTTCTTCTTTAACAGTGTGACTAACCATTGTAAAAAGTAACAGTTTTGTGATGCAGAATCTTGTAAATAAGTTGTCTAAATTTCTGCTTCAGTTATGTGGGTTTTGCACAATGACAGTATTTGACTTCACTGAAGTCTTTTTTTACTTCCCACCTGAGTTTTTGTTGTTTCTTCCTTTGTAATCTCCCTGTATGTGTGTGTGCGTGGAGGAAGAGGGTTGCTGCCTTTTGCATCCTCAGTTTAAGCCATGTTTATAGTGTTTTTCAAATGTTTTTCAAGACGACAAAGTGTTTTTTTCTTATGAGGTGTATCTTCAAGTACAGCTTCATAGCAATACCAGCTGTGAAAAAAAAACCCAAACCAACCAACACAAAAAACAAGAAATACAGAATAAAGTTGTCATTAATAAGCTACATGATGAAACAGAAACATGTTTTTATAGCACTCCCATTTTTCATTTCTTTGATTTTAAGGCTTACTAATAAGCAAAGTTATTGAGTTTTCTGCTTAGAAGGTGATCCTGAGTTTGGTCAGCTTATGCATGCAGTAAAGCATCCTTAACGTGAAGTTTCCAGAACAAAAAAATCACTATTACAATTTTGAAATCCATTTGCTATGAAAATTCTTTCATATTCACTTTAAAATAACCAGGAGATGAACACTCATGCCACTTCAAATACGTGGTAGTTAATGCATGAAATTTGAATATACAATTCTGAATTGAACTGAAAAAATAGCTTGAATTTTTCTCTAAAAAAAATATAAATCATATTTTTAAAACATTGCCTCAAGAGTCCTACCCTGGTAAATATTTTGGTTTTACAAAGTGCATATTCCACTGTTCTCCTGGATGAGTCCCACCCTCTCTCACTTTCTTGCGCAAGGGATTGCAATAAACAATAATGAGCAACTTCTAGGGAAAGACATTGTTCTTGTCATGGCAATACAGTGGTGGGAGCTGTAAAATAATGATGTCTACAACTATAATTCTCACATATTTTCTCCACATATTGAAGTTAGAATGTCAGTACTTATTTCATCATTTTACTCTGCATCCTGACAGGATATTTCCTTGGAATAGCAGTGCTATTTGAAGCACAATAAAAATGACATTCCAATGAATTGAGAAAACACATTTTTAAAAAATAAATGTACTGTATACTTGTTCTTCATGGTAGTCTTTGAGAGCTTTGCAATCAGCTGTCTTTTTTCAGCTGCCATCTGCATGTTCCTGAACTCATTCAAGATGTCATGCAGTTCTGAATAGAAAGCCTCATAAGGTCATTTTCTGCCTTACAGCTTTGCACTTAAAAGATTTGGCATATCTGCATTTGTAAAATGTGAAGCATTTCCACAGAATGTATTTCCTGTCAAATGACAATTCATATCTATGCAAAGCACAGCTTTTGTTTGTGTGTCACAGGACTGATTATGTGTAGATTAGCTGAAGCCTAGAGAGGTGTCTTAACTTTTCCTAACAGAGAAAAGAAACCGGCAGTTTGAAGCTAGAAACAAGCTGGGAACCTGACTGACAGAATATTTTTAAATTGACACAGGAGCTGAATTTTACACGTGCTTTCCTTACTTTATTATCTCAAACTCTGAGGCAGTGGCAGAGATTTAGAATAATTCCCTGTTAAATTAAAAATCCGTATGGAGCTAGATTCATTAAGAAAGCTTTGTGTTTTGCTTTTTAATCTTAATTTCTCTGAGAGTGTGCTATTATTTTTCTGAGAATAGGTTTTACCATTAGTTTTTATTTATAGAGTGGAGAGTTTTGGACCAACATCCAATGTAGAATGGATGTTGAAACATGAAACACGCAATGTAAAAACATATATGAAGGTCAAGGTGTATCTCAAGATGACATACTTAGCACAGCAGAAATACAGATGCACAAAGAAGAAAACTTCTCATGGATTGAATGAATATTAGTAAGAGATCGTGATTTTGATAATCATAGAATCATAGAATAAATCGGATTGGAAAAGACCTTTAAGATCATAAAGTCCAACCATTACTTCAGGACTGCCAAGACCATCACTAAACCATGTAACTGAGGGCCTCATCTACACAGTTTTTTAACACTTATGGGGACTGTGATTCCACCGTTTCCCTGGGAATGCCTGTTCCAGTGCCTGATCAACCTCCATGAAGAAATTTTTCCTAATATCCAATCTAAACCTCCTCTGGTGCAGCTTCAGGCCATTACCTATCACTTGTTACTTGGGAGAAGGGACTGAACCCCACCTCACTATAACCTCCTTTCAGGTAGCTGTAGAGAGTGATCAGGTGCCCCTTGAACTTCCTGTTTTCCAGACTAAGCAACCCCAGTTCCCTCAGCCATTCCTCATAAGACTGATTCTCCAGGCTTCAGCTCCTCAATGTTTTTCTGGTAGTGAGCAGCTCAGAACTGAACACAGGATTCAAGGTGCAGCCTCACCAGTGTCGAGTACAGGGGAATGATCACTTCCATAGCCCTGCTATTTCTGGTACAAACCAGGATGCTGTCAGCTTTCTTGGCCACCTGGGCACAAGCTGCCTTATGCTCAGCTCTGTCAATCAGCATCTGCAGGTCCTTTTCCACCAAGCAGCTTTCCAGCCACTCTTCCCCAAGCCTGTAGGTTGCATGGGGTTGTTGTGGCCCAAATAAAGGATCTGGCACTTTGCCTTAGAATCATAGAATAGAATCATCAAATAGTTAGGGTTGGAAAGAACCTTAAGAACATCTAGTTCCAACCCCCCTGCCATGAGCAGGGACACATCCCACTAAAACAATAAACCCCCTAAACACTGCCTTGTTGAACCTTATACCACTGGCCATAGCCCATTGATCCAGATTGTCCAGATCCCTCTGCAGAGCCTTTCTAACCTTCAGCAGACAATATTTATTCACTCAGCAGATTATTTCCAAGTTTCATGGCAGGTTGTTGGGGTATTTTTGGTTTTTTTGTTTATATAATCAGATTATTTGTGAGAAGACAAAAGTGCATCTCGAAAAGGAAGTAAGAAGCCCGAAGAGAGGGACAACATAACACTTGATAAAAAGAAGGCAAAGATAATTTTAAATTAAATGCCTTAATGGCATGATCCTGCTTGAATGGTGTCTCCTGCCAGCTGGACATGGGTAGAATATGAAATTATTATCTGGGTCAGTGATGCCAATAAGGTTTTATCAATACATACAATCCACAGTTCTAACTGGAGGATAGAAGGAACCTTTGAATTTTTCACAAGTCTTCTGATGAAAAGATTTTTTTTTTTAGTATTTCTCATATTTTGAGTGCTTTCTTTTGTTAATATTAGATCCAAAGTGCTTGTGTGTTCAGCACCCCTCCCTTGTGCTTCACATGAAAAATGTGAGGATCTTGGCAAATTGCAAGTTATGCCTACAGTGTTAGTTAATGCAAGTTCCTTGTCTAGCACTGCTCACTGGAACACTGGCAGTAGTCGATCCACAAGTGCTAGTGCTCTAGTGATGAAATACCTCAAGAAATCAAATTGCAATAAATCACCAGGAAAGGGAGATATTATGTGAGAATCTGAAAGGAAATAAACAGCAAAGTAGCTGAGTCAGTGAGGAAAACAAACAATCATTAGAAATGCTGATTCTTCTGTAATAAGACACTATTCTTACTTTTTAAAATAAAGTTGTTTAAATGATCCCCCAACTAGAAAGTACTATAGATTAGCTTCAATTTCAAAGACTATGTTGGAGTAACCAACTTCTAAAACTTTAATTGTAATATATTGAAATTTAGAGTTATCTGGACATTAAAGTAAAAGGCATAGTTTGCAGTGTTTTAACATATATTTGCCACTCAAAGATTTGAATGGAAAAATGTACCTTGAAGAATTAGCTCTTAGCTCTCTCTCACTCTCTCTCTTAGTTTTGGTCTTGGTACACACTGATCTAATGTTAGATTGATATATGAAATTAGGTAGTGTAGAAGCAGAGAGCAAAATTTCTCTTCATATACGTTCACTGGTAAGGTTTCTTCCCTAATTTCCTTGATTGGGTAATTGGGTAACAATACTAATTACTGAAAGAAGTTTTAAAAGAATGAAGTTGGTAATGATTAGCAAGTTCTTTAAGTACCTTGTGCACTCATTTAGTGGTTATTTTAACTGAACTTAACCTGTGAATTAAGCCTGAAAGTTGCTGTATATCTAAGAACTTCTGTGATTAAAACCTATATTTTGGAAGGCTTTCCTAAGTAATATTCTATAGGTAAAATGATGACTATTTTTAAAATTCCATTTAGTTTAAAAGATGTTAGAATGAATTTGTGATTTTCTTCTTCACAGTAAAAGGATGAGATTTGAAAAACGTGAAAAAATTGTAGGACATGTAAGTAATGGAAAACAAACAAACAAGCAAATAAATAAATAAATAAAGTAAACCTGTGTGGAGAATTAGTCTAACTGTCCCTCTCATAAGGTGTCATACACTTTCTTTCCTTTGGCTGAAGTAATAAACGTCTAAGCATATATGTTAAAATCGGTGCCCTGCAGAATCAACAGGCAAGAATTTGAATGAAAACAGTGGTGTCTTCAGTTCCCATAGGTAAATGACATTCAGGAAATTAAATGTTTACTCTTGAGCCTTCTTAATTTTAGGGGTGCATTAATCATGATGCCATTAATATCAACCAGATCTCTTCTTCTTCTTCTTTGTGAAAATTCTGGAAATGAAAACACTCCTTTGCATCCTGAGAACGTTAAAGTGCATCAGTGCCTTTTCTGTCTTTCATTTAAACCTCTGTGTAGGTATCAAAGCAACTTTCTGGTATAGGAATGTGCTGAATTGCTACTGTGCCAGCAAAACAGAGAGAATTGCTAAAACAAAGTAGGACTTTTAAATCCAGGCCTTTGCTAAAAAAAAATAGTAAAGGACCTTCTCTTAGCCATAAATAGATTTAATCTTAAAAGGTCATTTTAAATGCAAGAATATATGGCAAAGTAACAGGTGAAGATCAAAATGTTCAGAGAAATTTTAGAAGTCAAGTAGCTGTGTAACCATTTTGAGGTGTTTGTGTTTAAGAAAAGTAAGTAGATTGGAAGTGTTCTGGAAATTGTAGTCTATTCAGTTGCTCTGGACAGTTGGAAGTGTGCGTTACCCTGTACTCTGGTGTAAAGGAATAATTTCTGCATTTACTTAGCTTGCATCATCAAACCAAACATGTTTTACAAATAAAAAGTTGTAAAGTTTTTATATTTAAACATAAACTATGAATACAGTTGAATAAGTATTGAGAGAAAGGTCTTATATGTGCATCAAGTGGAAAGAATATGAAAAAATGCAAAAAATGGCAAAAAGTTGCAGAATGTAATAGTTTGTCATAAATGTCTGTGATAAGTTATGTTCTGTACTTGCTTTACAGCGGAGTGATTCTAAAAGCCATATGTGTGATATACTCATCCATTTGCTTAAATTAATGATGCCTATCACATATGCATGATATGTGTGACATCATGCATTCCTACTTATTTGGAGTCTAAGCTTTTGGAAAGAAGTTATAATCTTTGAGTCACCAGCACTTTGACATTTATTGAAAATATTGCTTGCCAGGAAAATCAATGCAGGCCAACAAAAGAAAAAGAAAAGGACAAAAAGTTAAGGACATAAATACAGACAGAAATCTAAAACTGGGATAAATCAAGATAGTGCAGGGAATGAAGAAGTGATATATCATATGCAACGCATCTTCTCTAACTGAATTTGATTGTTCAGAGGTTCCTTGAAATGAAATAATTGGTCAGGTTTTCTTTCAAAGAGCTCATCATCAGCTCCTCCCATTCACTCATGCGTTAACTTACTTTGGATAAAGCACTTTGAATAAACCACTGAAATAAGCTTCTACTGACACAAAGAAACATCAGGGACTTAATTTTTCTCATTGTGGTACCAATGTGTAGCTGTCTGCACACAAGATCTGTCCCTCTGCCATAAATTCCCTCTATATTTGAAGGTTGCATAAGAGTATTTACTTCATTATAATAAATAATCACTGCAACAAAGTAAATTTATAGCTGTTAAAAATTACAAATAAACAAAACCCCATATTGTCTCCTAGTAGTTAACTTATTCTTCTGGCTTATATGCCAAATATATTATTAAAAAGGATTCCAATAATCAATGTATAGTTTCTATTCCAGTAAGACAATTTTCAGTAGATTGATATGTATTTCAACATGTTGCACCCTCAGAACTTTCTGATTTTAAAACACACTGCTTTTATATTTGTGGAAGTAGAACTGGAAAATAATAATACGAAATTAAGAAGGGAGGTAGTAATTGCTATTACATACTTTTTCCTTATTCACCAAAAAAAATTTTCCACTGATTTCTGAAGGAGTCATAAATAAGGAGTTCTAAGTAAACTTTCTGTGGTGCCTACTTTCTGTGTGGGACTAATTTCACTACAGACCAGTGAGCCGTTCATAAAACCCATCTATGCTTTCTGTTCAGCACAACATCAGCATAGTTCTCAAAGTCTTTAAGTAAAACAAAACAAAGAAAATCAATCAAGCATGCAATGGAGGTAATTTTTCTTGTCAAGTGTATGGATTCAGGAAAGAGAGATGGAGACTTACAGCACAGCATTAGCTTGTGGGCTGCAGAGGTAAGATCATTAAATGAGAAAATATGGACATAAACAAATGGTCCCGGTTAGGGAATGGGCAGATAACTTTTATGTTGATAATAATTTTCCGCACGATGTGATTGCATTAAACTCTCAAATGATGTTTCCTATCACCTCAGACCTTGTAAACAGCACTCTTTACAAAGAAGAAAATGTGGCCAAAACAGTCACATTCAGAATTTGTCACCTAAAGTAAACTAGAACAGAAAGAAAAATCTCTTCCATATCACGTGGTGCATCAGGTTGGAAAGGAACTCAGCAGCAGCTGTGAGAATATATCTGGTTGCCCAAGGCTTCATGCAGAATTTTGAAAACCTCCAAGGATGCATACTGTACAGCCTGTCTAAACAATCTGATCCAATTTAGCCTGGCTGTCCTTATGGGGGAAAACTTTCTCCTAATATATAGTCAGAATCTCTCTTGTTTTGGTTTATGACCTCTACTTCTCTTCCTCTTGCCATGCACTACTGTAACAGGACTGGGTCAGTATTTGTGGTAATGTTCCCATGTGTACTGGAGGTCTCCTATGAGCTTAACTCCCCCAACTTCTCCTTGAAGGGCAAATACTCCAATCCTGACCATCTTGGTGGCCCCTCACTTAACTTAATCCCTTTTATCCACAGCTTTATAGCACTGGGAGGCACAAGCCTGAATGAAGTACTGCAGATGGGGTCTGGTCAGTGCTGTGTCAAAAGGGACTAGTCACTTCACTTGATCCTTGTCATGTTCCTGTGGGTACAGTTCAGGATCCTGCTGGCTCCTTTACTGAAAGGCTCACAGTGGCTCACGTTCAGTTTGCGGCTCACCAGAGACCCTAGGATTTTCAGCAGAGCTGCTCCCCAGGCAGTCACACCCCAGCCGTTCCTGTTGCCAGGGGTACTTCCTTCTTAGGTGCATTCTTTGCATTTGCTGTTGTTAAATTTGATGAGTCCTGTGGGACCATTCTTCCAGCTCATCTAGGTCCCTCTGGATGATGGTTATGAACTTGAGTGTACTGTTTGCTCCCCCTAGCTTGATGTGATCTGTTAAATTGTTAAGTGCATTCTGTCACCTGCTCTTGGTCACTGATGAAAGTGTTTTAAGGAACAGGTCCCATGATAAAGCCCTGTGATACTCTATTTACTCCCCTTCAGGCAGAGTACAGCTACCTTCTGAGCCAAATCATCCAACTACCTGTTGAGTCCAATCACCCAAACAATTTCTATCCACCTACCCAGACTATAATGTCTCAATTTGGGTACAAGAATATTGTATGAGACAGTGCTGAAATCGCTGCTGTGTTTTGGCTGTTGCACCATTTGCTATATTCAGCGCATAATAAGAATTCAATTTCCATGTTCTCCTACACTGACCTTTCTTTAGAACTGTATGTAAGAGCACATGCTGAATACTCTTTCATTTTAAAATAATTGGATCCATTTAGAGCCATAATTCAGGCTGAATGCTCAATACCTCATTCATAGTCTTTGAATTTTAATTTTGGTTTTTTGTTCTGTACTTGAATTACTATTGATTTGGTGAAATTATAATACCATTGCCAATTTGAAGTTAATATATCATAGGTACATTTATGATACTGGGAAACAATTGGTCTAATGTTTCTGAGTTATATTTTTGATGTTGTTTTTTCTAAGTTATCACAGTTTTCTACTTCTGCTTTAAACTATAGAATTAATTTCTGTCACATTTTGGTTTTGGTTTTGTTTTATTAATGTGTCCCACCTTGCTTTGGAAATATGAACAAAAGCGGCCATGTCGGGTTTGGAATAAAAGAAAGTGAAGTTTCAGCGGGCCTTAAGTCTTAGAAAAATCTTTCTGAAGAACAGGAGATTCAGCTCTGTTCTAGTTGTAGAGTCCTGAGGTACCTGTTTTAGTCACAGATGTCTCTTTAGTTTCTTTTCATTGTTTAGGTATCATACATTGAGGTTTAAAAGTAGTCAGCAAATTAGTTTTAGGATTTGTGGGAAGCCAATGAAGAGAGATTTTGTTTACATGTGGTATCTTGAATTCTTAAGAATACAGATTTAAGCATTTTATTCTCTCAGAATTTCTGAAATACAATTCTATCATTGCCCAGTGAGGTAGATAAAAATTACTACAGTTGAAGACTGGGCATTCAAGTACATTTATCTTTCCTCTATTTATAGATAGCTATTGTGAAGTGTTGGAACAACTCGAACTTGAGAAAAAAAACCCACTACAAAATAGCACTGTCTTGATGCAAAGGAAACTGAAGTTTACATATTTTTTTTTGCCTGAATACCACAAAATAATGTTCATGTGTGAAATCGAGTTTATTGAGCAAAGAAATAAAATTTGTGTAGTACAAACCACTTTATCTTTCAATATCACTGATTCTCAAGGACATACAATGTAGAAACAAAACTACATGAAAAAAAAGATTCTTTATTCTCAGGGGTTTAAAATAACTGGCTAAATTTACATTTCCTTTGTGCTTCACTGGATAACAGAAGGTGAAAGGAAATATAAATCATAATGTACTTCATAGTGCAGGACAGAACATAAGCCATGTTTCTGGTTTAATTCATACTCAGCTTTACTAAGTCTCCAATAAAATACAGATAGACTCTAGAAGGAAAACAAAAGTTTTACAAAAAGTCTTAAAATCTTGAGCAAGTAGAGGAAAAAAAAGTGTACCCTTTAGAGTATACTGGTTAGTTGTTAAGGAATAGCCACCAATAAAAATATTAATTTCAATATAAGATTACATCTTTGTTAAATGCCTTGTGACAAGGCATGGTAACAATGCACATTAAAGACAATGAGCCAGAATACGTAAGTCACTAATATACCCCACAATGTGCCAAACCAACCAAATAACAGAGAAAAATATGTGTTAACTATGCATTATGCACTTTAAAGCAAAGGTGAGAACCTCCTTTCATTTACATCATATCAAATTACGAGAAACTCTAAGGATGCTTTTACAACTATAAAATAAAAAAAATGTTGCAGAAATAGAAGAGCAGCTAATAATCTGACTGAATTGGTCCAAACCCAAGTTTCTTTTGCCCAGGTCTACATTGTTGCGTAAGAGAAATTTCCAGTTTTCCAGTACCCACCACTATTAAACAAACCACCATGCAAACTACACAAAGAACGCGGTTATGGTTTTCAGTTTGTGCTTTCATTAGGAAACAAGTTTTTCAACCCTTTCATCGAAAATGCACATTCCTTACAAATTACAGTATGAAAGGTCTGGTTTTGATTTTCTTATAATTTGATGTGTCAGTTCCAATTTAATGTCATATGGGTTAAGCTTTCTATGAAAATTAGCCAATAACTGCCTGCAGTCTGTCAATAGCCTAGCTATCATCTATCGGTAATCATCAGACTTCCTATCATGACTTTTACCTGATCTGGCTTTGCTTTGGTTTGTTTCAATAGCTGCTTAAGCTTTAATTTTATAGTTTTCAGAGTCATAGGAGTTTTTTTCAGTATTTAAAATAAATATCTCATGAAGAAACTAAGGTCTTGTGTTTTAATTTACAGAAATTAATTTCTATAGAGATATCCCAGTATTCTGGTTTCTACTGCGAATCGAGTTTTAGGTGCTTTAAAGTTTTTTGTATTCTATTTGCGTATGTTGTTTAATATATTCGTTGTCTTCTCAGGAAATTTTGCTGTGCTCTTGTGAGAAAATAAGGTTTTAAACATTATTTTTGTTTTTTGAAATGTAGATACATACACACTCTTGTAAAATGTGGCAGAATTGCATTAACCTACATAGGTCTGCTGGCTGAACTCTTGTTTTGATATATTTCTGCAACGTATTTAGATATTTTTATTATTATTATTGCTGTATTGCTTGATTCCAGAAAACCCTTTTTAAAGAAAATGGTTTCTATTAGTGGTGCCTGTAGAATTCTAGTAAGGTTGAATTAGGACCAACATCTAGCATCTCCAAATTCAGACATTAAATCCCCTCATACAATAAAGTTATTTACATTTGAGCCATTGTACCAAAAGCTTAAAAGCCAGAATTACTCATGTCTATATAAGAAATTGGGAAGGTTTCTGTTGATTTGGGACTAAGCTTTCACTGTAGACTTTAATGTTGCTAAAGATTAGTTTAAAGCTTGACTAAATAAATACATCTTACACTGTGTCCAATACTAATTGAATTTGGCTATGGAACTTAGCAAGGAAGGGTGAGTTTTAGGACATGTGTTTGTTAAATTTCTGTGGTTTGTATGAAGCATTAAGTATTTCGTTATCTTCTTTTTTGGCAGCTATCACAATATCCAATTAATAGAACAGAATAATCCAATCACAAAGGGAGCATAAACTGAAACTTTAATCTTGATAGCAAATGCACACACAAGCAAACAATCACTTGATGACAATGTACACTTCATTGTTTAAATCTGAACAATCTTAGGGATATGTTCCTCATTTCAACAAGACTATTGTGAATTTTGATTCCATCAAAATCTGAAAGAAATATTTGTTAGCTTCAAACTGGCTGCTTTAGCTATGAAATGAAAAATAAATTATGAATTTAAAGAAAAAAATAGACTGAGATGCCTTACAAGTAAGTATGCAATACAGCCATGTTTGTAGAGGATGTTGCATAGTTGCTTGGGTAATACTGTTTCACATGAGCCAAACCCCAAATACCATTCTCTGTGTTACTAATGGAAAAGGATGAGGAGACTGAAGTTCTTAACTTATTGCTAACTGTTAAATCCACAAGGATCTTCAAAATAGCATGGGAAAGCATGACAGGTATCTGTCATATTTAAAATTTTATAAAGTGAAATATCCCTTGAATAAAAATGAGTTATGTAGCATTACAAAGTATCTAAATCTGACAAAAAAAAAAAAAAAAAAAGGAGAAATAGCATTAGACTGGTGTTTAAAGGACTTAATGTGAGATGTTGAATGAAATTATATAAAACGTGCAATACATACATTCTAAATTCTTTCATCTCAGTAGTGCCAACTTAACATATGTTAAACTAAGCAGTTAGTTAATTTTTTAGATTCTCTGAAATGCTGGATACACATTTGTTTCAGCTAAGAGGAGAGAGTGATAATGGGTTTGATTTTTCTCTTTGATACAGCTTATTAGATGTACAGGAATGTGCAAAATCCTGTTCTTCTGTGCTCTGTAGAAATGAATCATGTAACAGTTTATCTGCATATAGTAAAAAGTGTTTTCAGTAAGCTGTCACTTCTAAAAGCCATTTCTCCAGCCTTTTTCTGACATTCAAGTTCTTGAGACTCATTTTGGCTGCATCAGTTGCGGTTTTTTTGTTTTCCCTATGATGCTTGCATTGGAATTTCTTTTGGTTTCACTCATGTATGTGGTCTCTCATTATGCCTTATGTAAACTAAATGTGGGACTCTGACAGATGCTGGCTTGCCCCTTTCCTCACCTCCTGAGCTTTCCTGTTTGTTTCCTATTATCCAACTCACGTTGGGATTGCAAAAGAACTTGTGAAAAGAGAACTCTCAAGAGTGCAGCCAAGATGTGAAAGGAGAAAGAAGGATCAGAAGTTCCCTTTTCTACATTTAAATACAGCAGATTAGGCCCAAAGCAGAACTATATCCTCGGATACCTTTTCCCATACAGTATTCCTATGCCCACACAGGTCAAATGCATGAGTGAACTTGCGTGCTCATTGAAGCACATATGCTCTTGTAGCCCAGATTGTTCCAGCTGCCTACTTTTTCAAAGCATCTTAATGACTTCTCATAACTATGGTATATCTTGTATCAGTTTGATTTAGACTTAACTGGATGCTTAATGACTCAGTGCCTTACGTACAGTTTGTATAGAACGTATACTCTGAAGACTCACCTTAAATATTGGGAAAGTTTTAAGCAAGGCAACATGAAGGAAGCAGAAGGTATTTCAGGATATTTGACCAAGCTTGAAGTGCTTAAAAGCAGTGGCTGCTGAACAAGAAGATCAGAGTTCAAGCAGCATCTAAACGGCGCTCTTGGTCATACAGTTTAGTTTTAGGTAGTCCTGAAAGGTCCTTTTCAATTTGAGATATTCGACTATTCTATGATTCTAACATAATTCCATATCACATAATCTATGGAATTAATTGTTTTCCTACAATCACTGCAAGCACACCAAGCTGTCCAGTTGCGATGGTTTCTGATGAAACGCGTCGTTTTTATGGTATTCAGTTCC
>JANHGB010053208.1:0-37425 GCA_026283785.1 Coracopsis vasa
ACACAAACCACTGCTGCTACCACCAATAATAATAATGATAAGGGAAATAACAAGGGAAGAGAATACAACCGCTCATCATCCGCTGACCAATACCCAGCCCAATCCGAGCAGTGATCTAGCCCTTCTGGGTAACTCCCCGCAGTTTCTGTACTGGGCATGACGTGCTGTGGTGTGGAATACCCCTTTGGCTAGTTTGCATCAAGTGTCCTGTCCCTACTTCCTCCCGGCTTACCCTCCTCCCTGGCAGAGCATGAGACTCAGAAAGTCCTTGGTCAGAGTAAACATTACCTAGCAACAACTAAAAACATCAGTGTTATCAGCGCTGTTCCCAGGCTGAAAGTCAAAAACGCAGCAGTGCATCAGCTACTAAGAAGGAGAAAAATGACTGCTACTGCTGAACCCAGGACAGGGGGAAGGGGTGTGAGGATCTAAAAATAGAAGTAATCTCCAACACTTTCAGTTCTAATTTGTCAGAATATTTTGGCTCAAAGTAGATAATAAATCACGGCCAAAAGTTCTTTTTCACATAAGATGCCTCTTCTGAAGGGTTCTTTCATTCTGATTAAAGATTTGAATCTTTAAATTGCTCTGATTACAAACTCCCAAACAACTTACAGAACCAAACCAAAGCATTTTTGAGAACTTCATTAGCACAGCAGACAGCACAAACACAAACCCTGCAGCAGACTGAAAGACGTGACAAATGCACTGGGGAGGGGAAACAGTAAAACAGGTAATTGGGCTGAGGCAGTGGCCATTTATCCTTCCAATGGTAACATCTTTAGCTGAGAGAGCATATGTAGCCATGGAGTGAGTTCACTTTTATCTCTAAATCATACAACCTTTTCCTTTTATAAGTTGAAATTATAAAAGATATATATAGGTGAAACCTATGCCATTGCTGGCATGCATTGTGCAGGCTGTGTTTTGTAAGGTGTGTGTCTGACGCTGATGCCAGCAAAAACAATAAATCCATCTTTCTTCAAATGGCATTTTTGAAGAAGTTAAGACATGATTCTATGATTCTATGTTTCTGCTGGCTGAAGACCCCTGTCCTAATATACTGCCTGAGCTTTTCCGTTCAGCTGGCTGTTTAGCAGCAAGAGGCTTAATGCAAATGGGAATCACGTTGCGAACAGTCTGACTTCTGCAGGTCTATTTTATGCGTTTATCTAAAAAACACAAATTAGCATGTGATTCTTCTATATATAATAGAAGCCAATTGCCTGGAAGACATCCTGCAGTTATCTACTTTACAATTTACTGAAGATATTTATTTCCAGTCAGAAACAACACAGTAATTTTTTTACAAAGTTGACTGTGGAACCGCTTAAGATTGCAACAAGGAAAAGTTGTTCTGCTGAGTACCAATGAAAACAAAAACGTGTTTACAGAAGTGACTCTGGTGTACAAAGTGTATCTTACTGCTGTATAAATTATGGGGTCTCAGTATCTGGGGTTTAGCTTTTATAATGCTTTTGACATTCACCACTCTAACACTTCGAAACATCCTCTTTCATTAAGAAAAAATATTTTTCATTCCCTGAAACTAATAAAATTAAAATTATGATCCCAGGCAAAGTTTACTTTGAACAAGGAGGAGAATAAAGACTCCATAAGCACTCTCAAAGATTCTGCTCCTGCCAGTCTGATTTACACAAAAAACCCTCAGACACATCAGCCAGTCACACACACTAGAGTGGAAACAAAACCAAAAAGACTAAGGAGATACTTGTGTTTCCAGACCCACAGCAGAAGAAACACAACATAGTCAGGACATTGTGTATGCACAGACACACACAACCTTGCATATCTAGTTTTTGATAACTACATTTACTCCAAGCTTAGACCATTTCAGTCACACATATAAAATTGGGCAGAAAATAAGCAAAATTTAATAATTAAAAAGAATCTACTGAAGCCTATATCATATCTTGAAATTTGACAATCTTACTAATAAATACATTTTTAATGAAACAAATGGAGTAAATAGTACTGGCCTTCAGCTGTATATATACTGATTTATATACTCCAATTTTTAACAACTAATTTCTGTGTAGAGCTATAAGTGAAAATTAGTAATAACCATGATTCATTATGCAGAAGTGAAAAGGAAAAAGGGATTATAGTTTACTGTCACACTTGCAATCATATGAGCACAAGCGCATTAGAATAACTACACTCCATTAGATCCAAAATCCATCTACTCCCGTCTTCTGCCTCCAGCAACGGCCAGCAGCAAGTAAACAGGAACAGGAATAATGTTCAGGCAAGCAGTCTGTACTATTTTCTACAGCATACTCTGCCTGCCTTACCTATGTAATGAGGAAAATATCATGAGATAACTGGGTTTTCTCCACGCTGACAAGTGGCATCTTGGGTTTTAAGATGCTGCAGAATATTATCCCCAGGATGTTACATTTGATGTTCTTTGCCTTTCACAAATCTAACTTCCCATACATATACTTAGAACAGGAAGCAAAAGAGATGTGCACTGTGTCTTATTATACCAGAATCCAAACAGCATCCAAACTAGAATCTAATTTTTGGATGAGGGCAGCACCTACTTAATGGCTATGTCTCAGCTAAAGATCCAAACGCACTTAAAATAAGGCGATGACCAGCATATCAGGCTAGGGTTGATCCACATGAAGTTTAGAGCATTAACAGGGGCCAATGATATCACAATGAAGTTGAAATCCTTCCACAAACCAAATATTGGTTTCACTAAACCATGAAAGCCTGCCTTACCCATTTGCTGAATTCTCTTTGGTTTCTTTTTACTTTAAGACACTGTGGTTGAAGTTTATACATCATGTCACATCGCTTCCTCTAAGGGAATCCAAGAGGGAGAATGAACATTAGGAAGTGTATGCACCTGCTCACGTATCTGTATTGTTGAGCATTGGTGCCCTGAAGAAACTGTACACTATCAAGATGGGCACAGAGTAGCTAACTATTATTTATTTTTTTGTCTCTTGTGCAATAACCCCATGGAAAGCTCTCCAACAACTTTCAGGCAGGAAATTGAATATACACTAGCATCAAAAGGCTGGAACCTCAAAAATCAGTGTATACCAGCAGCTTCTAAACAGGCCTGGTCAGCAATAACAAGTCAGTGGATATGTCCAGCCGCACACTTGTGTCCTGCATTGCTGTGGCTTTGAAGAGAACAAAGACCTTTGCACAGACTGTGAAAGAGTTTACACATTTCTGCTTGCTGAATGAACCAACAGTGTATTCAGGGCTGCTGTAAAAGTAGTAGTAGCAGTAAAAGTAGCTGTTAAATCTTGAATTAGTTTGAAGTCAGGCTTATTAAATTCGGAAATGAGCTACAAAGATATTTTCAAAAAGGATGAGTTAGTCAATTTTTAATTACTTATCAAGGAGCCATTTTCAGGAGAAGTCTTCACAACTGTGCAAAGCAATAAATATAACACATTTACAGCTGTTTTCATTTTCATGGCAAACACCCAGAATTTGAAAGTAATACAGAGATCAAAAAAAGGCTTGCTTTGACCAATGCTTATGTAATATTCTGTCTTCCAGCATGGAAGTAGAAAAAAGCACAAACATAATATCCTGTTCTTCTTAAAGGAAATAATCCATGTGTTTACATTCAAGCAAAAATAATGAGATGTTCTGTTCAAGTCATCTTAAAACTTCCTTACATTCCAATCATAGAAAGATACACTTTGATCAAAATCTGGCATTTGTACAGCAAGTTCAACTGCTGGAAGATTCAGCAGGTTATTACTTGCAAGTCTGCTCATTCATTCTCACATTAAATCTGTTTGCATTGATCCAATGAAAGCAGATCAATAGCAACAAAATGATTTACAGAAATTATCATTCATGCCAGTATGTTTCATGGCACTCAATGCATTAGGATCTGACTTGATTTACATCTGGAATTTACCCTAGGCAGCTGCTGGCACCCCATGGTGGCTGCTCTTGCTGACTTGCTGAGGTTTCCAAGCACAAGGCATTGCTACCTGACGAGGTCATAGGAGCAGCGGCAACAGATAGCGCAGATGCCTGCACCACCATCAGTGAATTCACGGGATGACTTCCTTCCCCCGCTACTTTTCAGCACTCCTTCCTTTTCTGCCATGGGTAATTCTGAAATCCTAACGCCAATTTTAATGTGCTCAGAAGCTGCTGGGTTCTTGGTTGTATTTTTTGGTTTCTTTTGGGTTTTTGTTTGGTTTGTTTGTTTTTTTGTTTTGGTTTGGTTTTTTGTTGTTGTTGTTGTCGTTGTTTTGTTTTGTTGGGGTTTTTTTTAAAGCAAATGTCTGTCAAAATATTGTGCCATAAGCAAAGTACTGCCTTATGCCTCATCTCATCATGGGGGTGTGCTTCCCTCATGCAACCTGTCTCTGCAATCAGACCTTTAGTACATGCTGAAATGTAAATAAGGCATACCATACAAACACTTTTTTTCCAAAACTTGGGTTTGGCTTTATCAAGGGTTGCCCCTACACTACAAATCACTTACTGCATTTTAATGTGAACAGGGGACATCCTTTGCGCTCATTAAACCCTTTATGCAGTCATAAATGCCAGAGAATGCAGTTCTTATGCCACAGAAGCTGTGGCTGCCCCATCTCAGAAAGTGTTCAAGGCCAGGTTGAACAGGGCTTGGAGCAGCCTTGTCTAGTGGAAGGTGTCCCTGTCTGTGGCAGGGGGTTGGACCTGGATGATCTTTAAGGTCCCTTCCAACTCAAACCAGTCTCTGATTCTACTATTCTATAATCACAGTATTGCATGGCTCTTCAGCTCCACCACCACCAAACCTGTAATACCATGACCCACCAGCACCAGAGTGCTCTGCACAAGGCAGCTGAATAAATTACTCCCACCTTAGAGTAGCACAGGATGGTTGTTTTCAGCAGATGACAGAGCATTTTTATTTCTAGAATAACAGAAAACAGATTTTGAGCCTCAGAGAAAGCATGTTAAAAGAAGAACCTTTTGCTTCACAAAAATTCTTTTGTCTAAAGTTAGATTTGCTTCAATAACAAATTACTGGGGTGGAAAAAAGACTTCCAGTAAACCAAGGAAAGATGTGACATAACACTCTAGCATAGAGAAAGAAATAATCGGTGAGACAATGTAGAAAGGAACATTATACATTATTACATGTTACTATATTACACATTATACATAATTATACTGTTACACAGCTGAGCTCCCCAGTTACACCTAACTCTGGAGTTGAATCCTGACTTTCAATGGACAGATTCTATCCTTCCCTCCCCTTCTCTCTGCTGAACATACTTCTGAACATGATGATTGACATTCTTCCAGACAGGAAGTCTGGACATATGTGCTGGTACTCAGCAAAGAAATTGCAGAATATATCAGTATATACAATGTTGTATGCCATATTTGTGAAACATCCCTACGTATTTTGAAATGCATTTCAATGACAGACTGGCTTAACAAGGACAAAACCAATTTAGTTGATTATTTTCACTACATATTCCCTCAGTGTTTGAAAGATTTCAAATTCTGACAAGATATTACTGAGAATTAGACCCTTTCTGATAAGAAAATCTAAGACTTTGAATTTGGAATATTTTATATGTTACTAAAATCAAAGTATTGAAAATCAAAAGTTCCAATTCATTAAATCCCCAGTTTAAGGTTTCACATTTTCAATTTTTCTACTCTGAACCAGAAATGTGACAAAATTAGTTTGAACCAAATAAGAAATAGATAACTAGCAGAACTTCAGCTTTAGACATAGTTCCAAATATCACAATAATCTGCATCACTTACCATGGTTTGGTAAATATAATCTATTGATAAACTTCTCTCTTATGAAATTTCCTACCTGGAAAAAAAAATCATGGTGTGATTCATTAAAAAACATATCAATAAATAATTTACAAGAGATTGTAATGTAAAAACGTACTGACCATATTGTCTCTACTAGAAATTCTGAAGAAGCTGCCAGAAATCAAATATTCTTTTAAGTGTGAGCTCTGCTACAAAGAGAAGTCATCAGGAGCAATCATTTCTAATTTTATCTAGTTAAGTATCAACACAGCATTTTTATTATAAATCCTTGAACCTGGACACTTTAACATTTCATTCTAAAGTCTTACCATGTATTTGAAGTTGAACATAAAAAACTCAAAGACCAGCATCAGCTTCTAAAGCATCATGCAGCATAAGGCATTATGCTGCATAAAACTGTGTGATTCAGCTAGATAGGTGAAAGACACAGTATAAATCCACAATTAGCTTCTGCATAATCTTGAAAGGAATGACCTCTAGCAATTAGCTCCCAGTCTGAATTTCAGATTCTCCAGGTTTATAAACTTGTACTCTCCCCATGCCCCCAGCATTGCTTTTTCTTCTTCTGGGGAAAACAAACAGTCCCATGACCATTTCTTGAGATGCACATAAACAGGCATTGGAAGACCAGTGAGACAGAGGACTTCTTCAGTCAGAGAGATGCACTTAGCAAAACAGTTCAGGATGTATTTTTCCTCCTGTGGTCTTTTGGTTTTGCCTTGTCATTACGACACATAATCAGTAGCTGAAATAGAAAGTGCCTTTCCTAGCCCCTTTAATCCCTTGCTCTACACACTCCTGCAGCGGATGGTGGATGGTGGATGAATCATCTCCAGAGGAACCTGGTGCTATTTCACCTCCCAGACTAAAGCTCAAACCACCCAGCTGATACATCAAAGGGGATTCCACTATCTCCACTTTTAGTCAATTCATGAAGAAGAGTGCACTCTGGCCGCTTCTTCAAATGACAGACCAAAGGCTCCCATCTTCAGCCGATGGCACAGAAATATGCACTCCAAGTGATCAGAGGCAAGCTCCCGTGGCTCTGATTTAAGGACTGTAAGTTGATTTTCATTCCTGCCATCTCTCAGCTCATTCAAAGTAGGTGCCCATAGACAGGTCTGCACTCTTGCTACCTCAAAACGCTCTTCAGATGTGCCTAAGCTTATTCTGCAGCATCTCTTTCACCAAGATTAAAGTTCATGCAGTAGCTAGCTTATATGTCTGTATCATAAATCTGGGTTCTGGATTCTGTGCTTGCACAATCAATGTCAAAACGTTGACAAAACAAAACACTAAAATTCAGAGTAACCTGGATTTTCACTTTACTTCATTTTGCAGCCAGTTACTAAGCCATGTCATTATTCACATTTTAATATAGATTTTTTAAGTCAAACTACAAAAAACCCTACCAGACATCATAGTTAAAAAGAAAATAGTTTATCTGTATTTAGATCTAATGGTGATGTATTTTTTCAGAACATATCCAGGAACCTGGCAATTCCATTTCTAGTCCCAAATACACAAAGATATTTAGGTCCTTAACTTTCAGACACCCCACTTAAACCAAAGTCAGTAGCACTCAGTGACAGCAATATGTTCACTAATCAGGTCCTCATTATGATTAAGTTTCTTCACTTCACATAAATATTCCGTATCTGTCTTACGCAGGGATTGCTGCCCATCTCATTATAACAGGGAGTTGCATATACAGAATATTTCTGACCTTTGAACATTCACGACTTATTCATAGCAACTTGTTATGTTCATGAAATACTTAGCATACCTATACAGAGCTTATATATACTTATTAGATATATAAGTCCACACAGAGAGCACTTTACAACCACTGCACTCCAGTGGCACAGAGCACTTTGGATATAATGGCATTTGTGCAGAATCTATTTATTAAGTTTTGGCATGGAAGCCTTACTGCAGGGAAAAGCAAAGTCATGACAGGATGTGGTTGGTTTGATAACTAATGGAAGGAGATTGCATAATACAGAACCCTATTATCCCTTCAGCATAAAACACAAGGGAGGACGAAAGCTAATAACAGAGCAGCATAAATGTCTCCTAATGGAGAGACAGGCTGATTCTACCCTCAAGGGGAGCAGGATTACGGTTTGTACAAAATGAGCCAGGACTAGCAGCTATTAGTTACTCCAGGTTTATCAATAGGTAGAAAACTCAGCACAGCCTGCATTTACTGCTCAGACCACAAGACAGTGGAAGTAACAGGGAGAAGGGATAGCACGGGGTCTGTGCAGCTGGCTGAGCTACCAGATATCAGGAACTTGCTAACCAGGCTGCTTGATAATCCCCTGGCCAGCTCTGCACTGCTAACAAGGGATGATATAGCACACAGCTCGTCATCACTTCACTTTTACCCCAAATCAATAAATGAAATTACATTCTTCTTCTTGAGGACTGAAAAATGCCTCCAAGTTTTTTGCTGTTTTCAGAACACCATGCTACTAGACAAAGGGTTGTAGAAAATACAGGAATTTGTGATAAGAATTAAATTCAAGATTTTTAAAAAACCCACTTCATTCCATCTGTACTTCTCTCTTCTTAACCACCACCCCTTCCCCCATCAAGCCACTGTGTATTTTGCTAGTTCTATCTCTTTAACCATCTATCACTGCCATCAACTTCATTTCTGACCAGGGATGTGGGGGTGCGATGTAACCATGTGGTATAGTTGTTTGAACAATTCAGTGTTATCTGGGTATCCCTTTGCCATCTATCATCTAGAATTTTATACTGCTTTCCAGATCACTCAAAGGAATTAAAACTCTTCAGGACATAATTTCTTTCCCAGCAATTTCTTTCCCTGTCAAAATCAGAAAGAGAAGTTCAACCTCTTTTTCACTGAAAAACCAAAGAGCATTAGATTATACAGTCATGCTCAGACAGTTCTGCATATGTGTGTCTGACTCCGTATACCTTTATTTTTCTTTTCTGAAATCAAAAGCAGTCTTTTTGTGAACACTGTATGTAAGCATGTTGAAACTGAGCCTCGTCTCAGCTGAAGCAGAGATCATTTCCTTTTGATGCAATACAATACAATCAACATCTGTGGGAAACAAAGCTTCACATCAGGGCTTACAGAGCGCAAACAAAAGAGCAACCCGAGGGGGAGATAATCAGTTTACACAGAACTTATTGTACCCATGTTATCAAGATGGAAAACAAGCAGAAATTAGTCTGAAGTGAAATTTCATTTTAGTACTGCTCAGTATGTGACTGAAGAGACCACACTGCAGTGAGCCCTTAGAAAGCTGCTGGTAAACACCACTGACAATTGTCAGCACATAAAGGGAAGTTAACTTTGCACATAAACTGAGCAAGTAATTTCAGGCTCAGTTTTATAGTTTTTCCCATCTCTAAAGGCAAAGTCCTTGAACTGTTACTGCTTTTACAAAATCCCCAAGGAGAATCTAGTAGAAAATACAAGGACCTAGAGGATTAAGCACTATGAAATAGTCTATGTCCTGTAATTTGAAACACTCAAATTGCCATCTCTTGCCATCACCTCTTCAGCAGTGGCTGCTCACACTGCTGCCCCCATAGCCATCACCATTCTCTCACATCATGACACAGTGTCAGAGGTAACAGCAGCAGTGGAAAACCGAGCAAGCAGAGGAACAGCAGGGAAGGTGTGCTGGAAACGCATGGGACAGTGGTAGGTCAGGGAGCAGGGCAGCCAGGCGATTTCTAGGTAGGAAGGTCTCCTCGACCTGCATCAGCTGAAAACCAGCTGTGGAAGATGTGAAGTAGTTACAGGCTGTATTATTGTTATGATCTTACAGAAATGCTGCTTTGCAGTTCTTTGGCCAAAGACAAAATGAAGAAAAATGTCAAGCTAGAACAAAAAATATTCCTGTTTTCTCCAAAAAGAAAGCATTTTTCCATCTGAAATTTAGTATTTGACACCAAAATTACATTAATGCCTCTTTTTGAATTTACAACTGAATCTTAAGAGTTTAAAAACAAAGCACACCTCAAAAGTGAACAATTTTGCATATTTGACCTACACCTGTGAATCACTTTGGTTCAGTAAAAATGGCCTTTGGTTAATGACCTAAGCATCCCTTGGTTAATTAACTATTTGTCCAAACTAACTTCCCAGGGTCTAACCAGGGTGCCGGGGGCATCTGCTTCTGTGCTATGAAAACCTCTAAGGAGATATCCTCTGCCTGTCCCAGTAGCGTCACATTATAAAATATACTTTCTACTAAATTTTCAGGATTGTCTAGTAACCAACTGGTTTGTTTATTTTAACATTGCTGTATGATGACATGAAGCATCTATTGTTGCAATAATCATAAAAGAGCTCAGACATTTGTAATAGATCGAATGTTGCTAATCTAGTCTGACATCAGAGGACTGAGGTCTGAAATGTTTTCTCAGAGGAACAAATGTCTGTAATTAACTGTATTGTGTTAAAAGGTCTGAGAGTAGCCATTTTATCTCTATGACCTGTCCAGTGCCTGCCTTGAAATTGCACCCCTGTAAAGAGACTTTAACAGTATTTTCTTTATTCAACACCTAGTATGGAAAGAGAATTTTATCCCACATAACTGCGGTCTGGAGACACTGCTTGGAGCACATTACTCTTTTTCTTTTAAAAAAGCCTTGAAAGAAATATTCCCATTATATTTCAAAAGAACCCAAACTAATTCAGGCATAGTAGTGCTGCTATTTTATAGGTATTCCCCATTACTCTTTCCTTAACACAGAAATTGGACTTCCATTGCATTCAGGAAGTGTCATGGACCAGGAGGCATTATTCTGAGCAAGGCTGCCATTTCAACATTACAGCCTCCTTCCCATGCTCTATAGTCTCTATTGCTATCATCAACGTAATAAAGAATCTGAGATGAAAGGCTGTAAAAAATTAAGTATCATTGCCAGGAATTCTTCTGTTCCAGCTGCTTGCTCCTCATTTTAAATTACAATCCTCTGCACAGCCACAATATCATAAGCAATTAGGATGTTACAAAAAAGTGAAGGATTATTAAACTGAGGGAATCCTGGCTGGAGTATAGGGATGAACAGATGAGTAACTCTGATCCTGTACATAAAATAAAGAAGTAAAATACGTGCTCAACAAAATAAACTGCCAGCTGTGACAAATTAGTATTCCTCCTTTGACTGACTTGGAGTTATGCTGGTTTACATCAGGTAAGGATTTGCTCCATGGCTTAGCCTTGTCATGCATCATCAGTAATTTCTTTTCATATTATTAATTGTGCTTAGGCATTCTTTTCTACATCATAACAATGGCCTCCTCACTGCAACACTCCAAAATACACTCAGCCTCCTCCCTGATACTTTCAATTTCAGCCTTACACTGTAATGACTCCCATATAAGACAGTCCTTCTTGAAAAATGCAACACTTCTAAAACAAAAATTTAGAGCTCTACCAGCTATTCACTGAGGATCTGACATAGTTGCTTTAAATGACTGCTCTTCCCGTTCTAAACAGTTTTGTTGTTTATCACATTTACTAAGCAACACATTTTCCAAATTCTTAGATTCCAGTTGCAGCTCTTTTGCTTTCCTGTGTCCACTGTTAATACTTCCATATAATGAGGCTAAGTGTGCTTTCTTACAGGCAATGCTCTGAATAGCAAAAAGAAGCTTTTTGGCTGTTTCATATCGGTAGTAGTCTTCAGTTTACTAGCAAAAAATGACTGCACATCCCATTTATCACAAGTGTTGAGCCCACGTCTTTGTATTTTCTCTCCAGGTCAACTAGAGAAACAGCCAGCCAGGCAAAGACAGGACACAAGCAACTGTGTGTACTCATGTAGTCATCCTTAGTGCAACAGCAACTACACTGCAAACTAGCATCACTCAAGTTTATAAAGTTAATTCTCCATGATCCAGCAAACACAAAAGGTTCCACTCTGAAGTTTTAGACAAATTTCTTATAGTAACATTCAAAATCTCAGTATTAAGTCAATAGCCTGCAAGGAAGATCCCATTCTTTATTTTAAAACAGAGATGTTCAAACAATACAATCCCTGAAAAAGAAAACTGCTAGGGGAAAAGAAAGGATTGAAGTAAAAATCTTTACAGATAACCTGACAAAAATGCCAACAGAAAGTTAGAGTAGGTGGGTATTTATTATATACTTTCAGCATCATTACTAGCAACATTACTTGAATACAGACATCAACTGGGTCATCGAGTCCAATTCTCTGCTCTCTCAGGCAATCATGTTGTATAAACCAGTTCATAAAGCCTCCTTGTATGCTTTTTTTGCTCCACTAATAACCCTGTAGATAATCTTTTGCTTTATATAATGCATAAGACTGAGTATCAATATTATCAAAAGCGTGACAGTTGGTGCTTTAATAAGTTGCCTAGCAATATTTGTGATGCTGCCATGCATGTGCAGCACAACATCACAACCATAGAGAAGCTACAGGGTAATAAACCACAAGGATTTATTTAAATCTTAGAGACCAGCATTATTGTTTGACTCATATGTATTCTAATTTGCTAAGTAGCTACTTGCATACATGACCTTCTTAGGAGATCACATTGCTAAAAAGTCAGCTTAACTGCCCTTGCTACATACATGGTTATGTATATATAGATATGTATATATATACACATGTATAACAATACACATGGCTACCTTGCCAGTTATATACATAATTGCTATAAATGGCACAAACCAAACAATTTTGGTCACCTACCAGTTAGAATTACTCCATGCAGATTTTTTAAAATCTGCTTCCTTTCCTGCACATCTTAAATTGATGCCAGAGTCATACAAGCAAAGGAAACTCCCCTCTTTCCCCTTATAAATCTCTATATGAGAGGTACGTAACAGGATGAAAAGGCATACGGAAGAGTGTCACTACAGTTACTCTGGACTCAATTTCAATAGATTCAATGAAAAAATATGAGACAGTGTTTAGATTGTTTTTTCCCTGCTTTATAACACACTGGCATACGCTGAGCTCTGCTGCTTCTCAAAGGATCCTTGCAGCCATTCAATGAGACTTAAAAACTTGGCCAGTGATGCAATCCTTATCGCACCTTAGATGTTACTGAAGTCTCTCATGCATACTTGGGCCAAGCTTGAGAAAGGTTAAATATGTCTCAAAAATGTTACTATGATGATGGCAATATTATTCACATTACAACTGTGCCAAGAGACCCCCCACCAAGGCTGAAGCCACACTGAGCCAGCACTGTATGTGCTGGCATCTAGAATTCGTACCTGGCCCTAGGAGCATTCCATACTAATTGATTGTGCAGAAGAAAGAGAAGAGAAAAAAAGAAGTTACAAAGACTCACTTGAAGCTCATAGCCAAGCCAGGATTATAAATCACATCTTTTGAATCACAGGCCTTTACAAAACCCAGTCCTTCATATGCACTGAGCAATGAGAAACAGTAACAGACACTGTGAAGCTACCTTAAATAGCATCTCAAAGACTTCTCTAGTACCTGAAAATTCTTAGAGTCATAGTCCTGTGCTGCATCTGCCACTTTCAACCCTCACTAGTGACAAGCTTTCCAGATAGGAAAATTCAAAGGGGCAATTCTACAATTCCATCACCTCTGTTGCAAAGCCATACTTCGAGAAATTGCTAGTTTCTTTGCCACTGAACACAGTGCTGATATCACATACAGCATGTACATTTCAATGCTACCACCTCAAACTCAAGAGTATTTACTTTGCTTTTATTTCCCTTTTTAAACATGTCTTCAACCTCCTACTTGTTCACCTTGCAGAATCTGAATATGCAAACACACCACAGTACATCTGGATCATCACTTAAGTCTTCAATTCACCAACTAGCTCCTTCTGCTGATTCACAGGCTTAAACCTCAAATAAACACCACTGGTTTTATAGTTTCTAAAGCAATCTAATATCAAAGGGAATCATTACATGAAAAAATTGTACTTCCCAGAAATAATAAATAAGGTTATTCAAAGACATATAAATACAAAGTCACACCTGGAAGAGGCAGAAAAATAATTTCTAATATATGCATACTTGACTATATGCATAGGATGACAGTTTACACTGTACAAGATTGGCCATTCACCCATCATTTCTGTTTGCTCCTCTGCCTGACAGTTTCCCCTGCAGCCTGGGTTGCTGGTATCCATGGCAGCCGTGCATCCTGCTGGGGACCTGCCGAAAACACCCTCTGTGTGGGGACACAAAGAAAGAAAGTATAGTGAGTAGAGGAAAGGAAATAACAGTTAAGGGTTTTGAAGTCAAAAGGGTGGCACTTCGATTTTTAATTAGAAAAGGCATGTTAATTACAGATTATTGAAAGTGAAATAGGTCAGAAGACAAAGATATAAGTGATAATTAATGTACCACTAAAATAAACGCTAAAAACCAAAACAACCCCCCAAACACTAATTCTCTCAATAATGAATAAATAGTGAGTCACACATACTTTTTATGCCTTTTTCTCTGTGTTCTCCTCACACACAGGCAATTACATTAATAAGAGCCAGTAGAGAAGACATTTCAGCATGGGTGTCCAGAGGACAGGGGAGAAGGGAGGGTCTCCAGAGACTCCATCCTTAATTCTAGCCATTATCAGTTATATAATACAATTCAGGGAAACAAAAACTTTTGCAAAAACATCACAAGAAGGTTCTGCCAGTGAAGAAAATTATTTAAAATTCAATGTTTCAGCTAGTAGTGCCAAAGTGATGCAAGGGTCAGAGGTGGCAGGTAGCACAGGAGCCCGTTCTGCCCCCACAGAAAGCTCACAAACTTTGAGCAGTACAAGTTTGAGGATTTCTTTAGGTTAAAGAGCTGCTAGTATTTGCAACCAAAACATTTACAAATAGCATATCTCCTCCCTGAACAAGGAATACCACAGTACACTCTGGGCCTGTAAATCTCTTAGTGGCATTACCAGTACAAGCTGGAGCAAGGCAATCCATCCCTCATTACAGCACCACCTGAATGCTCACACTGTTTATGCTTGATAATAATAATAATCTTTCCCCAAGGCTTAGTCACTAAACCCAAATACTGTTCTCCTGAACTTCCTGGTGCAGTAAAATCTAGTGGAAGATATGAAAATAAATGTTTGACAAAATAGCCCTATAAGACAAAGTCATTTTAAGCCCTGACTAGTTAGTAGAGAGAGATCTATTGATTACAACACACGACGGATCAAGCCATAAACCAATGCCATACAAGACTATTTCTGTCAGACACTTATTTTTAAATCTTCCTAGACTAAACTGCAACAGAAAAATACAAGTTTTGTATTTCACCTATGAGGTCAGTAAGAATCATGAAAACTCTTGAGATAATAAAAGTGGGTAGAGCAATTACAGTTATGACTACTAAGCAATAAAGCAGGAATTTCACTGAGAGGATTAAGAAAAATTCCAAAACATAAGAATGTTTGACGTGGTGAGCATCTCTTCACTATCTATTATTTCTGCTAATAAACAAAACCAAAGAGAAAAATACACTCAAAACTGATCCTAATCATCTAGCTGCTTTGGAAATGAGAAGAATATGACCCACTGCAGTGCTTCACACAAACGCTAATTAATTGCCCGCAGCAAATCTCAATGGAACCATGGGATCCAGGAGCCATTTGAAATTTGCAAGCTGAAGGAGATTGTAAACCCTTGTCAAATCTTTTTCTTCCACAGAAAAGAAACCTTACGCCTGTATACCCTACGGTCTCACTTACCACCCCATCTGCCCAATGCAGTCCCAACCAGGGACCATGAGCCCTTGAGTCACGATCTTCCTTGCAAGGTGCTCATTAGAAATGCTAATGCTTTTTATGGGTAGGTGGAAAAGTAAAACTGGAGCCATTACTTTTCTGCTTTCATCAGCTTTACTAGTAATTTTCACATTCCCTTTCCTCCTATTTCATTTTTGTCTGTTTTGAATTGTCCATGATTAAATCAATAAAGAAAAACTTACCTAACAAATGAGTTACAGAGAAAAAAAAAAAACCCCAAACAACAAACCAACCAAAAACTAACAAAAAAACACCAAAAATTTAAACTGCACAGAGCTTTTACTCTCACTGGTAACTCATGGAGTACAATAGTGATTAGCCAATAATTATCCATTAGCAACAGAATTTTCTTATCATGTTAAATGAGTGTTTAAACTCAGAAAAGTCATCCTTTGGGAACAGCACCTTATTGATAGAAAGTTAGGATTTGGTTTTGTTTGAGGACTCTATTTCTAATCGATAATCTATTAAGGCCAGCATCTTCAGCTCACAAAATATGAGCAAATAGATTTATTTTTTTTTTCATTATTTGAGAATTTGAAATTGTCTAGCGTTTCTTTTATTTAAAGTTCCCCCTTCAATATTTGATCATATAGGACTTTGGCCAGGTTTGAGTGTAAACAAATCAATAGTAATGTTTCTGCACCTTAGCTAGAAAAGAAGAAAGTCTACAGTAAGGTTTCTAGCATAAATGTCAGTATAAAGCAAATTTAAAAATCACCCCCAGCAGATATGAATGCACAAGCTAAAAAAAAAATTCAATGAGCTTTTCTGACATTGAAATGTTTAATAAAACTGGGACAACAAAAGATAAGAGTTTTATTGAAACCAATTTATTTCTAATTCAAATATTTGAACAAAACACTGTGCATTGTATGTGGGTTTTTACTTGCATTTGCACTATAAAAAGTTCAAGTCTCCTAGGCGATTTTTATATTGTATATTAAATCCATAGAAAATGGGCTTGAACACAAATCTCTCTCTCATTCATATAGAAAAAATTGTAAAAGCCCAAGCCTTACATTTTAAATCTCCTAGCCTTCCTCTTGAAACTGGAGGACAGCTAAGATCATCTTCTAAGTCTTAACAGGAGGAAAACCACTTCAGGCTGAGAGTGTGCTTAGGAAGTTGCTCCTAACTCCTCCTCAAGCCATTCCCCCATTCCCTTCTGTCATGTACTTGTCGCATGTAAGCTCTCTACTAACCTTTCTTCAACTGCAACACTGATTTCATAAAAGATACTTCCAACAGCCTTCCTTCCCCTCATTACAAAAAAACACAAGGTCCTTGTGACATTCTCAGTGGTCTTCCTCATGTCCTGAAAAATTCTGAAAATTCATGATCTATGGCTGTAAAAAAACCTGAAATCAAACTGCTGTGGTTGAATTTAAGGATCTTTCCTGTTTATTTCCTAAGCCTGGGCTTCCATTACTACTTTTTCTTGTCTGCAGAAAGAGCACAGTACTTCCCCCATCTGTGGGAAGCTTAATCAATTAAGCTGAGTAATTTATGTCTTTAAAGCATTTCAAGCTTATTATACAATAAGCAGTCTAGAATTGAATCAGTGGGTTAAGTTATTTGAATTAAATTTACCTGAGACCAACTAAAAGGAGATCAAGAATTTGAACAGAAGGTGTGTGAATGCCTTAGGCAATCAAGCTTGCATTTAAATACTGAAAAGCAGCACATTTAGAGTTATTACAGCCTGGGATAAGTGATAAACAATCAGTACTCCACCTGAACATGTATTCTGTGGTAGAACTACTGAAATTGCAATACCAAATATTATTCTTCAGAGAGAAATTAAATGCCATGGAAAACTCTCTTTTACATAAATACTGTTTTGCCCATAAAGATACCACAAACACCCTGCTGAAATACATAACCAATTATTTTAATCAGATATTTCAGCAAAACCCCCACAGCCATGTACATTATGTCCAGTGGCGGCACTGATAAGTGCTTGTCACAAAACATTAATTGCATTTCATTGAAAATACTCAAACAGCCTATATGATTTCAAATACTGTGTACCATTTCTCTATAATTGGTCCAAAGAAGTATTTCCCTCTACCTTTCACGTCCATGTGAAGTTAAGAATTGTTCTGGAACTTGACAAAGACAAACACTTTGATGTTCTTTTGTGTTAGAAAGATCTTTATGCTATAAATTACAATTATGTAAATATTAGCCCCCCTAGGGTAGAAGTGCCTCTTTGAGGCATAAGATGATTAGAGCAGAAAAATTATTAGATTTGTCCATGACCATGGACAAATTTGCTTCTTCAGGAAATTTTCTTATCAAAGAGTTTAATCCTATTCCCACTGAAGCAAGTAAATTTGGCCACTGAGGTAAATGGAAAGAGAATTCATTTCATCTTTTCAGGCAGTACCCTAAAAGCCCAGATGATAATAACATCCCTAGTATGAATATTTAGTTACAGTTCTTAACACCGTCCTTTCAAAGCTGTGAATGCTTTTACTATTAAAATTCCTTTTCTTCTGACATGAAGTCTCAGGCTTCTCTGAAAAACTGCAAAATGTTACTAAACATCCATAACAGCTGGGCAGCAAGCATGCACACCCATAATCACATATTGTGGTTAGTGCAGAGGGATTGCCTGGTGACGGTGCAGCACACAAATACATTGCTTTTGGCATTAAAGCTTAGTGGATGATGACTTGATCTGATGGTTGCAAGGCTGCAACAATGATTACAGGATTTGTGAGAGGCAACTGTGGTTGTGTAAGAAGAAAAATGCATATGAAGAAAAGGACATTTGTAACCCTGATTACATCATGCAGTCCTTTCTGTCCCTCTCACAAAATGCATAGTTTGTGCTCTGCTCCTGGAGGCTTTATATTATGCTTCAGAATCTGTTTGAGGTAGTAAGTAGCAAGCAGCTTCCCCTGTTCCTTTGCTCGTGAGACTATAAAAGGCTCCAACAAAGCTAAACTTCCATTCCCTAGGAGCAGACCAGTTAATTTATGATTTGGTGTAGCTGTTTCCTTATGGGTTTTCTCATTGTTGAAGACCACAAGATAGACTGAATTCCCAAAGAATGAAAAGGAGACAGTGCCTCTTCACAGCAAGCAATACAGTAATGGCAGAGTGAATTTGAGGCTGTTTGTAGACATATGAGGTTTTGATAAGGAAAGGATGAAATAAACATTATCTGAAAATTAAGGCTTTATCGTTAAACACTGAGGCCAAAGGCAGTACAATCTCCTGAATAATTTCTGCATTTGCTGAAACACATGAATTATTGTAGAGCTTAATAATGTCTTTTTCTTTTATACCTAGACTAAAATGAAAAGTGAACAATGTTACATTTTCACACTACAACACAGAGCGTACTCCTGCTTCACGAAAGGTTTATGGTACCTTATGTGTCCAGCACAGAATTAGGACAACATGCCAGATTCCAAATATGTTGTGAAGTTTTGCAAGTTTGAGCTGTTTTCAAAAGGGAGATTATCATTCCATAGGTTTGACATTTAGTGCCATGCTTTCAGTCTGTAACACTTGCTCAAAATATTTGTTACACACACATGCTTGCATGAAACTAACATCTTTCTTTAGAAGCACAATAATTACCAAGAACATTGGTCAGTGTCTGCGTATTTTTAAAGACCTGACTCTGCAGGTGGTTTAGGGGTGGAGAGTTAATATGTTGTGGAAGATTCCTACTTCAGGAAATGCTCAGCAGATGGGTTATTTTATTGTCCTAAAAATAAATTGTGACAGATGTGCTTCATGACTAATATGCTGAATCCATGAGGTAGTGTGTCTACATTGAAGGTGAAGAGGGGGAAAACCCACACCCTGAAGTGACAACTCTGCTCCACATTCTGACATGACACTGGCTCCCCCCTGCTGAAGGGTCTATAAAACAATAGCAAGATGGTATTCGGAAGTAGCAACAAAACAGATACTGTGGCTCAGCAGCTTCTTGCTGAGATATTTTCTTAATGCAATTCAGGTTAGAGCCCAAGATCATAAACACTTCTGAGTTGGAACATCAAGGTGAGCAGTGCCCCGATACCCCTGGATTTACATCAATCTGAATGGACTAGAAAAATCATGGAGTGTTATGAGGGCATTTGATGCTTGTATCAGCAGGTGGACGCACTTGACAGCCCATCTGTGGAGCATAAGTTTCACTTATTTCTATTACACACATATTGTGTTATAGATATGCCTATGTGCGTATATATATGTGTTCATTATATTCCACAAAGAGATTGATCTTGGTGTGCTCCATCTCCACCCTCCCCCCTGGCCTTAATGCTTTATTTTATACAGAATTGGTACTCCTGCCTGGAGAAGTTGTGGCTATCCCATCCCTGGAAGTGTTCAAAGCCAGGCTGTACGGAGCTTTGAGCAACTTGGTTTAGTGGAAGGTGCCCCTGCCCATGGCAGAGGGTTGGAACTAGATGAGCTTTGTGATTACGAAGGTAACTTCCTAGAGTTAAGAAGGTAACTTTCTAGACTTCACCAGTACCCAGATGAAGAGATTAAGCCAGTGGTGTCTGCTGATTTGAAGAGCAACTCTTGGTTGTCTGAACCTAGAATTTACCATTTATGGAAGAATTACATAAGTGCCTACAGAAAGTTACACATTTACCCCCAGTTTTCTAAGGCAAAATCTCTTGCAGCAGAGAGGAATAACTGAACTTCCAAGTGATGAAGAAAAGCACCGACAGGTACTCTAGGAACTAGAATATTCCTGAGCTGCCAGTGACCAATGGGTCTGGCTCTGCCTCAGCCCACAAGCCTACTGAAGTGCCTTATTGTAACAGATCCATGCACTTGAGTATAAAGGAGATTACATTCTCTTTCTAGTCTGAATGTGACTCAGTCCTGCAGCTTTTTTTATTTTTTTTTTAAAGAAGGCTTTTGTGGAGAAAGAAAACAAAAGCTCTGCCAATCATGTTTGCTTTATCTTATCCCATAGCCTCCTTCGTATAAGAAAAGCTGCAAAATACTCTTTTCAGTTTGTTTACCTGAAGTTCCATAAGCTCCATGTCCCTTTGAAAGTCTAAACACATATAATGAGAACGCTTTTGGAAAGCATTAACTCACATTTTCACAGTGGTGTGTGAGCACTTTTATTTAATAGGTAATTTTAGAATGACAAATACATTTATTTTAAATTTTAGAATGACATACATTTTTAATTATTTTCATCTATTTATATTTTTTAATGTATTTTATATTTTAAGAGATACCTTAAATTTTTAGAATTACAAATACAAATATGACAAATTGTTGTCTTGGCAGCCTTCCTCAGCTACCTCACCTCTACACTGCTGACAGCCCCATGATTGCGAAGTAAAGCACTACACAACATGATGCTTTCAATCTGACCTTGAGAAACATTTCCATCCTGAGGAAAGGAATTATCCTGAGATAATTATCTAATTATCCTAGAGAGATTGGTGTACAAATATCTGGATATACCCACACTCTTCAAATAGAGAATCTGTTCATTCCTCACTATTTAGCAATAGACTAAGACTAAAGGTATAGACTTCGGCTTAGTTTGCCATAGCAGATGCTTCAGAAGTACACATTACAAGCATTAAAATAAACTCCACATTACAATTACTGCTCCTAATAAGCTGCCTCTCAAACCCATTCTCACTGAGGGTAGTATATTATTCTGTAAATGATTTCATCCGATTCCAATGTGACAATCGTAGGGTAAAGCATGATTTAAAAGGGTTATGCAAATGAAAAATTAGGATCTGCTACTTATTTTGCACTCTTTGTTAGCGTCTCAAAGAGAAACAAAACAAAGCAGCTTTAGCAAAGTAAAATATTGGAAAAGACGCTTTTATTTTTCCCTAATCTTCAGTTTGATGAGAATCTGCCAGCACTTCACACAGTAACTACTTGTATGTGGCTTCGACTAACAAACTGCTAATAATTTAAACTTTTTCAGCAGTAGTATCACATTTTAAATTACTTTGGAGACTCTCTAACCTATCTGAATGCTATCTGATCTTAATCAATATTTTTCACCCTCTTTCAAAGAGTTGGTACTGCACCAATGTACAAATCTGCAAATACTTCGGTGTCTCTTTGTATTGTTACAAATTAAAAATACATATAACTAGCACCTATTTCTAATTTGTGGTCTTCACCAAATCATGGTCAAAAAAATGTTAATACAAAGATAAAATAATCACAGATCTCCTTTATGGCTGTTCATCAGTCTTGAGAAGTTACCTCCTCACTTATTGCTTCTAAGACTTGAGACCTACTTTCTAAATGTCAAGGCAATTTCTCTGTAACTTTCCTTTCAGCAGTGCTGAGTCTCCTCTGCTGGTAATTTTCAGGTAACACAAAATTTCAAAATTACAAAAATGAGAACAGATGGTTTGGACTTAATTCTCCCTTTTCCTCCTTACCGCCAGCAGGAGAAGTTAGACTTACAGACAATTTTCTCTATGCTCACATAGCTGGTAGGTTTCTCCAAATAAACAGATATTATGCAATCTCTGTTACTATAATTATCACATACAGAAAACTGAAAAGACAACAGACCAGTGCAGGGTAATGGAAGAAATTATACAAGATCCTGCTGTGAGCAGGCGAAACTAGATTCCCTAGCGTAGGCAGGTAGCTAAAGCCATAATAAATTACCACTGTGTGATATATGTTTCTTAAAATTGGAAAAGAATGGACCAAAACCAGCACTAAGATGGCTGTTGTGATGCTTGAGTAGGAAGGAGAAATAACTACATTAGAAATGTTCCAGATCCCTTTCAGCAGTGGAAATTAATGGAACACTGTCAATTAGCCTGAAACACTTAGCATAATGTATTTGGAATTTGCATGATGGATGGTTTATGTAACTCCAAAACAAAACTGAACAGAAGAAAATTGGTTTCTTCAACTTCTGTAACTGTTCCTCACTAAGGTAAAACAAACAGACAAAACAAATAAATCCATATAAAAACATTTCCCAGGGATAAAGTTGTTCATATACTCCTGTGTTTAGGCTTTCAAATGTTGTCCAGATGCAAAGCCCTTGCTAAAAAGCCAAAAGGAACATTCTGAGCCTATGTGCAGTACACACACCTAGCAGTTTCACAGCAGTCAACGAGACTCCTCACAAGCTTACCACCTTAAACCTGGGTGAAAAACTGAGAAATGGGTTCTAGATTTTGAATCTAAGTGTGTGCTCTGCAGTCACCACTGAGCTGATCCATTCAGCTCTGTCACCCTTCAAGCCCTGCATTGCAAAATGCTCCAAACACACAGCTTATTTCAATAAGACATTTCATATGCCAGATGGACACACACTGGAGGGCCTGAATGAACCGGAGCCAGGTAGCAGAAATGTTTTCTAGTCATTACCATACTGTTCTCTCCACGTAATCCCATTAGATCAGAAATAGATCAGTGATAAGGAATTGCAGGATGTTGCGGAGATTGTAGCCATTTAGCAAAGTGCTAGGACCTGTCTCAAGAGCTGGTTCTTGGTAGACAAGAAAAGGAGAAACTTTCCCTTGCTAAAAAACACTTTTCTTCTTGTAAAATTGCAACAAGACCAAACATGATAGTGCCCCTCCAGGACTAAAGATTGGCTAATTCAATGAGAAAAATTACTTGCAAGTTTATGAATAACATCTTATGACCCAAATACAAACATCTAAAACAGCAGAGATTTTGGATTTTTTTCTTTAAAGAAATGCCAAGTCATTGTACCATCTTTAGGCTAATTTAATTAATTACTAGTGTTTTCCCCTCATGCAAATTCAGCCATCTGTCAAATTCCTTATGGAGTAAGAAGTCAAATAGATAATATAGATAATATGTTTAAAAGTATAAAATATTCAGCAAGAGGCAAAACCTCCCTCTGGTTACTAATTATTAAGCCACATACTGGTACAGTTATGTAATTGCAGCTGCACATCTTGCACTTTTTCATTATTTACTTCAGCAAGAGGTGGAATTAAAACAAAGTAACATTTGTCCATGCCTTCATCAATTAAAAAAAAAAAAAAGTCTTCTTCTCAGACCTGAACTTTATGAAAGACCCTGACAAAGCCTTTGTCATATAATACCTCTCACTGAACATTAAACATGAATTCTTTGGTATTTGTCACCAGTACAGCTCCTCCCTTCTTCATTAAATTAGTGTTATTAAGTGTAAAATGAATGCAGTGCAGTTTCTTCAGTATAGACCTCCCCCCTCCAAAACTGACCTGTGGGTTGGAAAACATTATATAACAAAAAAGGAGCCACAGATGGTACTTCTGTTGCAGTCCAAGATGTTTAAGATCACCCTCCTCCTATTACGAAAGCCAAACAAAACCAATTAAAGCATCACATGCTATGGCACATATCAGAACTACATGCTCAGTTTGTCACTTTAATCATACAATTAAACCATAATCAGGCTACATGGAGCAAGACACCTCATCTTCTAGGGTCCCAGCTGTTCCCTCAGAGAAGTTGCAGCTAGGGGTTACACAGTCATCCTGGGGTTTACGGGAGACTTGTTAGCATTACCTTCTCCCTGCTTTCCTCACAAGGGTATTCCTGCAGTGGTCACAGAATGTTCCCAGAAACTTCTTTCATGCCTACCCACTGCTGGAGCAGAGACCACTTCATAGAGAGGCAAGAGGAAGAGGGGATGGAAGCAGCCCAATTAACATTTAAAGACAAGGGATAAGACGAAGCTGAGACTGGGCCTGAGAAGGTGCGTGGGATAAGTTGCCAAGGGAAGTGAGGACACAGGTGGAGAGAAGACAGGATGATCAAAGGAGAACACAGGTCACCTGGTGTAGCACAGTCATACCTTGACAAGGACTTCGCAGTGGTGTGGAAGGAGGAACTAGTGGAAAGAAGGTAAACATTGAAATTAGATTTGAAGCTAAATAGATTTGAAACAGATTAAAATAATAGAGGATTATTTAGTTATCTGTTTATAATTAAAACAGAAATCGTCCCACTTCCAAGCAGGGAACTTCAGAATTATAAATTACTCTGGACAGGAGGCCTGCTTCCTAAGATATTTAGATCTACTTAAATTCAATTCTAAGGCTACGGCTACTGAAAAATATATTTTCTTTTAAATTTCACTCCACAGCAAACATGGCCCTCCATATGGGCCTGAAGGTGACAAAATTACCGTTTGCTTAACTATGGCTTTGATTTTCATATGTAATAGTGGCATTTTTAAATGTTAATTTGAAAATGCATAATTTATACCCATGGTTAGCATAGGTGAAGAGTTCCATCACTCATGACCTCCAGCTTGAGCACTTATCACCATTCACTTCACTTAGTCAAGTGAAGATTTCATTTTACAACTCTGCATTACACCCAGCTTTGCCAACCAACTTGGCATCCGTCAACATTGGTAGAGTGCCCCTCTGACCATGCCTGGAAGCCATCAAGAGCCCAGGGCAGATGAAGCCAGATCCTCTGTGCTCAGACTCCTTCCCTGAATAAAGCAATAGAAAGACCTGCAGAAATTCATGGCTGAGAGGTGATAAGAACAGTTTCTATAACTGCATTAGCCAAAACCAATTTCATGAATGCCCCTAGCCTATTTCTGTGCTGAGACAGGCTATGCTGAACCACTTTTGGCAGTGACTCATATTAATCTATTTGACACTGCATTGAAACAGACTGTCAATGATCACTCAGACAGTAAGAGAGCTCAAACGAGACAGTAGCTAACAGCCAGAGTGAAAGAATAGTTTTAGTCAAGACAATTTTTTGTTATCAATTTGCAGTTACTGAGGTGTAGAAGACAATATGGAGCAAGGACTTTGGAAAGAAATTTCCAGTAGGTGAATATGTAAGAATTGACTGACATAAAGGCATTTACTGAGCTGCAGACGTGCATCAGTGAGCCTCCATTAACTTGAACAAAGCAAGAAAAATATCTATAGGCTCCATGGTCAGTAACCCTGGCTCAAACCTACTCGGCCAACACGATCTGTATGATGCAGGAAACTGGCTACCCTTCACAGATATCTAAATAACTTTGGGGGTTTGTGCCTTAGGTCCTTCTGCATCAATACACTATTTGAGACATGGAAAATGGTATTATTTCCTTACGTTAGCAGGTGACACAGGACGCTCATATTGGCTTAAGCACTGAAGTCACTATGAATTAAGAATTTCCACTATATATTTTATAGGGTCAGATACCCTGAAAAAATTAAATAAGTATCATAATCTCACCTCTAGTCTTGGATACATATAAGCATATAACTAAAAAATAAACCAACCCAACCATTCCCAGTCATTTGCTGTCATTTGTAACTGTTGTCTCCTGCTTATGCAGCTCAAATACCAGAGGGCACCTATCAAATGAATCGATTAAAATGATATTTTCCTCATTTAGTCCCTTTCCTACAACAATCAAGGAAAACACAAGGAAAAAGCCCAACAGCAGAGTTTCATTTACAATTCCCAGCCTTCAACTTGTGACACTAACAAAATTAAAAAAAAAGGCCTGCCTAATAATGTTGTTTACTATTGACAAATACTAATACTGCCATCTCCCAATTGTAAGGCAATTACAAAAGGCAATTGAAAATACCTTTGAAAATGTGTTTTAGATTTTGGAAGCACTCACACTGACATTAGACTAATGGAGTGCCACTGAAATCAGTTAAACTGGCCTGGCTCAAAGTTAAGGAAGCATCACAATATCTACAGACAAAAGTTAGCAAGAAGATTATGTCTTATCCAGCAAATATCAAGTATTACTATAAGCATTTTTCATTCCCATTTTCCCAAAATTTAAAAATACTCTGTGTCAAGGAGCAAATAGTCAGAGACAGATGCCTCAGGCCAAAAAAGTTGGACAGTTCAATTCCATAACCTGCTTGCTTCACAATTAACAATTAAAGAAAAAATTGATTCTTAGCTTAAACCTTCATAGAAAAATCCTTGTAACAGACACATCAAATGAAGGGCCTGAGGCTGGCAGGATTTACTGTCAATTTAAGAGCCACTTCCTGCATGTTGAGACTGCACACCCACCAATAGTACCAATCTTTCTGTCTCTTATTTCTGTCTATAAAAGATTTCTATCAATACTGGATTGGAGACAACATAAGTATATCCATAATTAACCATAAAGTAACTGAAAAATTCAAGTGAACACACAAATTCCCCCCTTCTCCTCCATAAATTTATTGTTTAAACTCAAAGCTTCACTGACATAGAATCATAGAATCAACTAAATTGCAAAACACCTTCAAGATCATCAAGTCCAGCCATTCTCCCATCACCATCAAGTCCATCACTAAACCATGTCACTAAGGGCCTCATCTTTTGAACACTTCCAGGGATAGCGATTCCACCACTGCCCTGGGCAGCCTGTTCCAATGCCCGATCACCCTTTTCAGGGAAGAAACTTTTTCTAATACCCAGTCCAAACCTCCTCTGGGCACAGCTCAAGGCTGTTACCTTCTTGTCCTACCACTTTTTGCTGGGGAGAAGAGACCAGCCACCTCCCACATCAGCTACAGGTTTTGGGTGTAACATGGACTCACCACTACACTGCTGGCTCTTATAGTCTATGTCCAGCGACCCAACGTGTGCCATCACTCACCTCCACAGGGAGGGCTCTCCGCTTGATCAGCTCCAGCCTCAGGGAGAGCCCCTGGCTGCAGGAGCTCTGCTCTGAGGAGCAGTGGCTCAGAATGGCTGCCCCAGGGGCTCCTTCACACCCTAGGCCAGTCTGACCTGTGACCAACTATGGTCACGTACCCCATGGGCTCAGGACCCACTTCCTGCCCCTGCAACACCAGCGCCACCGTGTGGACAGCTGTGCAAGGGGGAGTTTTCCCTGGAGCCTGTCTCGGGGGAAGATTTGGTGAGATTTGGCCAAGGCTTTGGTCAGGGATTTGGCTGGGGGGCAAGTGCACCTGCCACTCCTACCGACAAGTACAGAGGATGATGAGCATGGCCAGACCAGAGCCACATCCAGCCCAGAGTCTATACCCAAAAAAATCCTTTCCAGGTTTTTAGAAAACCGGCTGAGAACTGAACATTGTACACATCCTTTGAGGGCTGGTATGGAGTCCATCAGCAATCCCCTTTTTCTGAGCTGCCACATTTCCAGTGTTGCTCCGACCCTCCTGTTGCATCCCTCTCTACTCAACAGCACCTGCTGCTACACTGGCAATCACATAGCAGTTCTGTAAGACATGCTTGCAAGAGCATGCAGCAAACATCAGTGACTCTTCAAATCCTGACCCTGTTCCAGTCTTCTGAGATCCTGCCATACCTGATTCACTTGGCAAAGCTTTGTAGTGCTCTCAGGAAAAGGAGAGGAGAGCAAGCCACTAAGAGGATGCTCAGGGAAATAAGTAAGAAAATTACGTAACATACTGTGATGTACTCTCCCAGCACCCTGTGATGTGCAGCTCAGGCAACTTTTGAGACAGAGAGCATCTTTGTATTTAGCCTTAAGTGAGTTCCTCTTACATTAATTTCTTTGATCTGCTCTTAAAAGCTGTGAAAGCTTTCAGAATTTATGTCATCTTATTGCAAAGGCTTCCACATCCTGATTATATTGGTTGAAGAATATAAAAGTACAAATGAAGATTAAGTTTCTGCTGTGGGCTTATTCTCTCCTTCTACCCCTTGATCATCTATCAGCCTTACTCTCTAACCTGCCAATTCTAATGCATTTGAAGGAAAAAAAAGCAACAAAAAAACAAAACAAACAAACAAAAACCAAACAAAAAAATCAAACAAAACCAACCCAAACAAAACCACAAAAACCAAAAAATAAAAAACCCTAAACCAACAACTTTATTATTCATCTTTATTCTCTCTGCTAGGTGTCCATCTCCCCATTATGCGCTTTTACATTTAACATGCCAGAGTCCATCAGCCATTGTATATTTCCCATTTGAACAGAGATTCACTTTTCACTTCTTGGTGGGATGTTTTCTTGCTTACTACAGTCCCCTTATTCTGCTCTTCAACAATGCCTCTTTCTTTCTGCTTCTGTTTTCCAAAATGTTTTGATGAGTATGTTAGTTCTGTTTTTCTGGGACAAGCATCCCTGGGTAGTACCCATCCTGCCTGTAAGCAATTTTTTTTGGTTTAAAAACAATTCTATCTCCTTTTAAATGTTAAGTGCCAGCATTTTAATTATATTTTTGTTCAGATAAGCCTGTCTGACCTGTGTAGGCTTCCTCTACTACAGACACTTCCATAATTCTGAAGAAACCATTCCCCTCATCCCTGTGAGCAATCTCCCATGCTCCCAGCTGCACACAGAGACTTAACCCCTACATCTCCTTACCTTGGCTAACTTCCAAATGGAGCCAGGGGCTGGAGACTGCAGAAAAGGGCAAGTACAGTACAACTGTTGCATTCTAACCCTCAAGTGATCTGCAATTGTATTCAGTATTCCCATTATCCCAGATTAACAACCAGTGTGAAGAATAAGCATAATTCAGGTGAGACTGTTAATAAACTACGTTATTACCTGGCTTACCCTGTTCCAACAGAGCACTTGTTCTGCTAAGTGAAGTACTCAATGGGCTGATCTAGTAACTGCAGCGTATTGTATTTCTTATTGCCAGTAGTCAACATTAGCAACATTTTTGCACTTGCTGCCTTCAATTCAGAGGGCACAACTGCTGCCATTGCTACTCTGGAAGGGCAAAGCCAGTGTCCAGGGAAATGAAATAACATCAAGGTTGACAACCTCAGAAGTAGGACCTATTTGCCTTTGCCATATGAAGAAATGTCCAAGCCATGACACCAAGAAATGTGCCCCGTTTGTGCTAATTTTTGTCTGCCTTTTGATTTATTTGGAAGCAAATATTAATCCTTTTCCAACCACCAAACCACAACAGCCTCTGAAGAGTTATATCAGAAGATTGCTAATGAGTTGTAGTCAACTAAGTATGACACTGCTGACATCTCAACCTATCAGGCACATGGGGAAAAAAAAAAAAAGAAAAACATAAAGATTACGTGTGCATAAGTGAAGAACAGTTTGATGCTTATTATAAACAAACCACACTCTGAACTCAAGCCCATGCAGTACCTTAATCAGTAGGGAACATAATGGCAAATGAGGGTAAAATTAATCCCCAGTGTTATCCTAAGAAACATTAAGCAATCTTTCATTTGTTTCAAAACAGTGGTTTTCCCACTGTTTTCGTAGAAATTATTAGTACAACTATTGCTACATATTTGTTCAAAGTGATAAGTATATAGTACTACAGGAAATACTTAAAGAATACAGGCACTTTCCCATCACTACACCTATGAATTTATTCAGCTTAATCACCACTGTGTCTTATTCAACTAATCCTAAACAAGAAGCTAACCCAAATTCATCCTGCTGCTTTGAGCTGAGCTGGTTTTCACACTTAATTCAAATATGCTTTCCCTAAACAATCATCACAACTTCGAATTGAGAAGAAGAAGGAATAAAAGTTCAAACTCATTTATTTTAATGTGCTAGAAAATCCCTCATGATGCTTTGAATGCGAGAACAGTGATTGAATTAGAGGGGAGTAACTTCTCCCAATTACATGTGACACATGATAGATACTAAAATGGCATTTGTTAGGTAGTGCTATCAGAACAGCAACAACAACAACAACAAAAAAAAAAAAATCACAAAAAACCAACAAAACCAAATCAAACAAAAAAACATACAAACAAAAAAAAAACAACCAAAAAAACCCCACCCCAATCAAAAAAACAAACCCACAAAAAAACACAAAACCCACAAAGGAAAAAAAAACATGGGAGAAACTATGTTAGAGTTTGTACACACAAATTAATTCAGTAAATTCTCCTCCCCACATGCTTTATTATGGCAACGAGTAGCTGTATAGACAGAACTGTGTTTTGTTACTTCTATTGTATTGTATACTTCTGCTGTGTTTTAAAGTTCAGAAGTTGTGAATGCCAGCAAAAGCAATCTCAGTTACCCCTCCTATGCAAGTTTCAGTCCTGTCAAACAAACAAATTATTAGAGTTGGTGGTCCAGACTTCTAAAGCATTATGCTGAGTCTGTGCACAATAGTGCCTTTCCCTCCATTTCATTAGTTTCACAAGCCACTCCTTTTTTTTTCCCCTTATTATCAATTGATTTGCATTACCTGTTTAAACACAAATGTTATCAACCACCCTTACTCCTGTTGTAGATACTAGAGTGGCCTAGAAGACATGACTGTGAATCTCTGTGGTCCTGTCTTGCTAGGCTGACTGCTAAACATCTGGTCATCTGCCTAGATAGATGAATTTCTCCCCTTTCTGACTTTGTTTTATGGATATTGTTAGAATAATGCCAATAACACAGAAATCATTAAAAGCATTTTGAACTCAAAAGAACTTCAGTGTTCAAAAAAATTTCACTTTCTAAAATTTGTTAAACAGCTCTCAAAGTTAAAATGATATAATGGAAGCACAAGCAGAACCTTTGATATAAGGGCATCACAAGAGCTTATGCTATATTGTTTCCTGGGATTCTGCACTAAAATATGTATTAAGATACTGAACAGGCAAAGATTAGGAGATCCTTCCTGTACAGGAAGGTGTACTACAAAGACAGAAGTAAGGAAATTGATATTGCATAGCAGATTAGAACAAAACAGTAATCTTTGATCTATTAACCTAGTTGCCTGGTAACAAGTCTTCACCAAAAGCAAACTCCAAGAAGAAGAGTCTTGTCCCCCCAGTAAGTCAGACTTTTAAGTCTGCTTTCATTCAGAATATTTGCCTAATTTTTAACTCGTATCTGAAGTAAACAGGCTTGTTTTCATGATGTGTGCTAACACTAGTCCCCATTAACAGTCTTTTACAAGGAAAATACAACTATCTTGTGCCATTCAGTATTACTTATTCATTTTACCTCTATGAATAATGAATATAGCTTACCAAATGTTGAAGAGCTTTAAAATGCTTTATTATTCTTAAAAGCTTTGTAATGCACTTAGGAAAAATTAGAAAGGGTTTGGTGGGGTTTTTTTTAATATAAAAATATGATGCTCCTTTAAGAACATATTTCTATTTAACAGCGCTAATAGTGGTCCTTAAGTCTTTCTTCTAGCAACAGAAGCCCATGATTATTTAATTACTAACAACTCACAAAACCAAAACATGGTTATATGGCAATATATACCCATGTTGTGGTGAAAAGATGGTCAAGAAATGGTGCTTCTTACCATAATGGTTTCCACTGCCTATTCTGTCATAGCTGCATGTATTTTTTTTATTTCTGTTTTTAGAAAATATCAATAGCTAGTGGCAATCCATTAAAAAAATGTAAATAGAGGAAGGCAATATTAGATGGATTTTGAAAATTAGCTCAAAGGATGATGCAAAGGAAAGAGCAGCCTCTGTTATAGATATGCCAAGTTAAAGAAATTGGTTTATTTCAGGGCTACTTGACTGGTTTTCATTTATTGCTGGGTCTGCAGTAGAAAAATCCCAATGTCATTTCTGAAGCCTAAACTCAAGTTTGAAAGAATTGAAAACCAAGATTTTTGCCATGCATTCACACTCTTTAATTTTGGAGTTAATCCTTACACACATAATGTATTCAGGTGACCTGACCTTTCCCCAGTCTTGGGACTATCATGTAAGGTGGTGTTTCAATCAAGAAGACAACTATAACCAATCACAGAGTTAAAACATCACCAACCTGAAACACTAGCAAAACCACAAGTCCTCTAGCAATCCCTGGAATTGTTAACAGAATACCACAATAAAAAGCCTACTTGTGTTGCACACATTACTCAAATACTCTTGAAACATTTTTTGCAACATTCGAAGTGTCTGTGCTGCAGTCCAGCTACTCCTCCAAAAAGGAACTAATGAAGTTTCTCTTCACTTTCTGTCTTACAGACAGACCAAAAGTAAGATTCCTCCTGGACCTTTACCTTCTTCCACTTTGGCTCTCCAACTTCATGTAATTTTGATATTTGGTTATTTTCACAGTTTGTACCAGAAACACAGGTTTAAATGTTTTTCTCCCAAATATTAACAAAGCTAAGCAGCATGTGAACAAAAGATGGAACCATTCCTGTAAGACATAAGTGATATTTTTGAAGACTGCAAGACCTGAGACATAGCTATGCTGTAATATATCTTCTTCAAGTTAATAAAATTGAAAGAACTAGATGTCTTCAAGATTGTTACAGGTACTTACGGCCAGTAACAATTAAGCCACATTAGGGAACTTATGGGTAAGCAGAAAACTCTAAGATTAAATTTCAAGTGCATTCAGGCTAACCACACATTTAAAGTATATTCCACCAATATCATGTTGTAACCGTTACTTTGCCATAGTATTATTATGTTTTTAAAGAAATACACGTATCTGATGAAGAAAGTTTCAATTAAAAAATCTTGGGTAGACACCAAGGCTTAGCTCTTTAAATGACTATTCTTTAAAAGCTCAATCCCAGGCCAAAAATGTCACTGCAGAAGCAACAGACAAGCATTCAAAGCTCTTAGCATTTTAAGGAAATTCAGATAATTTCCCTTTCATTTGCCCGTATGTTAAAACAAACAAACATACACCCCCCAAACCCAGAAACAAAGAAATGTTGTTTATGAAAGAGAATCAACAGGTTTCAGACTCAGAGCTCATTTGACTATTCTTAGAGACCAGTCTTTGCTTTGAAAATCAATGCAAATGGCCAGAGATTCAGTAATCAAGTAACAGAGAAGTCATCTAGCAAAGGCATACAGGCACTTTTCACCTGGCACGGGTCCTGCTCTGCGTTCACAGCCCAAGATGCAGGATTCAAAGCAGCACTGTCAGTGGTCCCCTACTAAAATATTTCCAAATTAATCTAGATCCCTGTCTCCACTTATCAAAGTTAACTGGGCTTCTATGTGATTCAATAGAAACGCGCTGTCCTCAGGTGGTTTTGTCAGAGGCTGGGGCCATATTAAGAGACAGGTTTCTTCTATTATAATAGTCTTTCAACAGAATCACACTACCTATTAAAGGAAAAAAAAAAAAAAAGTCATATGGAGAGTCACAGCAGCCTTCTATAAACCCAGCATTTTAAGGACCACAGAGCCATACAGCACTTCCATTGTAAATCTGCAGGAATTCCTTCTAGAAAACAGATAATTTAGCTGCAGCCTTTATGTGTACAGGAATTGGAATAACCCTATTTCCGTTTTGGGTGTCATTATTAGGATTTGGGGTAAAACTATCTTAGACAGAATTAAGTCTTAATCATATTTAAAATAAAAATTCTCAAAATAAGCCTTACTGATATTCCTAAAAGAATTCCTGAATTGTCTAAATGAAATCTCTTCCCAATGACCACTACCACCAAATATAGGAAAAACAATAAACTTGATGTCAATTTTTAGACAAAGGACTTCCTTCGAGTAAAGACCAATACCTCAGTACAGAACACTACAGCTTTTTCCAGTTGCTCTTTTGCACATTTCCATTTGTACCTTCATAACACATTGATTAACATGGTGGCTGGTTTTATATTTCTGAATAAAGTAATTTGTACTTCTAAATTTGTACACCTATGGATAGCTTTAAACAAACAAGGATCTACCTGAACAACATTATTTGTTGCAGTGACAATAATCTCTACTGTCATTTAAATAAATCAGGCTTACTTGGTATTTTCTATCAAACTGTTACAAAAGGGAGTCCTTTTCCATTTAGCTTTTTCCTCTTAAGATATAGACAAATTAATTTCTTAGCCAGATCTCCTAAGGAAATAAGATTTATGGCTTAAGTTTGCATAACTTTAAAGACTTGTAAATCCATTTGCAAATTTCAGTTGGGAAGTAAAAATTCTGAAGTACTGAAAATGCTTATAAACTTCATAATGTGTTCAGAAGATAGGCCCTTGCGGTTGCCACTGATGGCAAAGGCGGCTGCAGAATGAACTTACTCTCTGAGAGCTGCAAAATGAGTTTAGTTTACAGACATAAGTTCTACCTAATAAGGAATGCCTTGTGTTTTTAAACATTCTGACTGGCCCTAAAAGTTGTCATCAACAGAGGAGTGCTTAAGTGACATCTTATACTGCTTAGTCAGCAACTGAAATACAGCCTTTCATTACTGAATCCAGGTATTACCTGAAATCCATTATCTGAAAGCATTCTAGCTGGCTCCCTGAGCAGGACTCATGTTTTCAGTTCAGTTCCTAGCTGAATGTGAAATCCGAAAAATTTCCTTATAAAGGCAACATCCTGATTGTGTGCAAAGGAGAATCCGAATGAACTATCGCTTTTACTAAGCTTTCCATATCAAAATTTTACATGGACCGCCAGGAGCTTAGACTGCTTCTGCCATTCGCTCTCCGGATAAGCAGAGGATTTCTGCCTCCAAAGCTCCTTATCCAACCCCATCCAAAAGCACTGGATGTGTTTCAGTGCTATTTCAGAGTAAGGCTAACTCCCTACATCTCTGCAAACAGCACAGTTCACATTAGCCTCTCAGGGTTTAGATATCCACATCTAAATGTGATGCATCTAATTCTGACACCTGCTATCAAACCTCTGCTGTAGACAGCAGCCCTAACTGAAAGAAGGCAGCAAAGTGACATCCATCATCACAAAAGAAAGGTTGTCCCAACCTGAAATGTCTTTGGAAACTGAATTAACTATCATCTTCATTGAGATTTTGAAAATGTTGTTTCCGTTTCAACCAGTAAAGAATTGAATTCAGAGAAAACAGTTCCAGCTATGAACATAATTAGGTCCATAGGAATCCCACTCCCATAGAACGTCTCATCTTCTAACAGAGACTGAATTAGTATTACCACTTAGTTTCAGGAGACCTCTATCTCACTTTAAAGCTGTCTTTTAGAGCTATCTGTATCAATGTTCAAATGATTCATAATGTGCTGAAACATCTTCCAACTTCTATTCACTGCCAAAGAGCATGATGTCAGCTCTTCATCTGCAGTTTTTGGTTAAGGTATATTCAACCCTACATGGAGCAGATACGCCCCTACTGCAGCCTCAGCAACAGTGAAGGGCTGAGGCATTAACTGCAAACACTTAAGAGGTTTTCCTGTGCAAGAAGCAGTTCTAATAGCTAACCAATATTTAATTAATAAAATTCAGGGATCATCTCTAAGATAGGACTACAAATGGGAAGCTGCAAATATATTTAATTGGTTAATATTTAATATGAATTGATTAAATTCAAACGAAACTCATTATTTGCACAAAGAGGACTTACTTAATAACACAAAATATTCATCAGCAGCAAAGAGTCAGTGGCTTAATATAGAAAAACAAAAGTCCACTGTATCTGAAGCCAAGTACATCTACTTCAGGGTTATTTGGAATACAAAGGAAAAATGGATTCCTAAAAACCATTCCTTTAGAGTAGCCACTATATTTTGTGCTCGCTCTCTCTCACACGCACAATCAACCTGGGAAACATTAGTGGTTTTCTAAGTCTTGATGGTTTCTTTATGTATCAATATATTTCTTACTATTGATAGTATATCAGGCCAGTAATGTATGTTCAAGGGAATAAAATCTGTATTTAGAAGATAAAAATAACAAACCAACAAGGGTAAAAACTACATTTACATAGAACTTATAAGAGAATATATGATATGCAACAAAAGGGGGCGTCCTTGTTGAAATGAACTATAAACGTGGTAGCATTAAGCAAAGAGATTACAGGAAATTATAAGCGATGATGTCACCAGTTCAAGGAAACATGCAGACTGAACTGTAACCTACCCATTTTTCACTTTTCAGGGTGTTAGACACATTCAGGTTTTTTAGTAGCTTTAACGCCTTTTTTTAAAAAGATAAGTTATGCACACAGGTTGCTACAGCTTATTTTGATGCCTAACATGGTGCTGCCCTTCCTTTAGTTTCCTTACCCCAGTTTTCAGGTAATTTCTTTAAATATCCTGAGTTTCATTTCTGTTTTATATTCTCCATTTTCACCCTAATATCACATCTCTCTATTTACTTTTCTCCCAGATGCCTACATTATCTCCTTTATCATGTAATTTATCTTTTCATCCTTAAATCTTCTCATTTGCTCTCCACTCTAATTCCTTTTTGCTTTCTGTGATGCAGCCTGACCCTTTTATCAGCTATTCCATCACCTTCCTGTCTTTCTTCTCTCACTAAAATGACTCCTGAGAGACTCTGTAGACTTGCAGGGCTGAATGAGAGACCCCCTGAAGATTATCAGTGTCTGGAGGACAGAAATTATAGTTCTTGACTTCTAAAAAGATCCTGTTTCAACACTCTTCACTTTTACAGAATCAGAAATTTTACAGTACCACCAGCATATTCTGAAAATGTCATTGCATTTTATATTCTTTTGGGGAATCTGAGGACTTTAAGATTCCTTTGTGATTTGAAAAATCTAAGTAACTGAATGATGAGATGTGATTCTCTTTTGTGCTGTGAAAAGCTAATAATTCACAGGAGGCTGGAGGAATGAAGAACAACTAAAATAAACAATGCCTGTCTACCAGTTCTCAAAAACCAGGCTACGTGTACGTATGAGAGCCTGCCAGTCAACTGGGTACGAAGGTTTTAATAAATTAACCAAAGGATGAAATTTCAGTGTATGGTCACGTGAAATGCATTGCTAACTGTAATAAACTTGAGTTCAATAATAAGCCTCAGAAGTATCATTAAATACAGTATATATTTGAGATTGCAGTGAGTTATGGCTATATCCAAAGAGAAACTCCTCTGATGACATAAATTATAAATATACAGATGTCAATGAATATTTTCAGAAAATACAGTTAATATCCATCAAATCAGTGCTGCAATTCTGAAGAGACATTTTTCAACACTGAACAAAATTACTCTTAATCCTTGCCATAGCTTCAATAACTCAGCTGT
>JANHGB010053210.1:7637-33677 GCA_026283785.1 Coracopsis vasa
AACAGTGCTCTTTGGTGAGAAAGGATGAAATATCAGGACATACCATGAACAAAATGCAGCAGCACGCTGTGATACTGCAGTAGTAACAACCAGCCGGACAGAACTGCCACAAAATCGAAAGCCTGCAGCATCCTACACAGCTTCACAGAGGGGATTCCTAACATGATCCTATCCTACTGTCTCAATCCCATTACCAGCTCCTCAGCCTGTCTGTGGTTTTGCTTACCCCACCACCAGCCACAGTGCCTGGAGATGGCAGCTCTGAATCACCTATCAGGCACCTCCTGAAGCACAGCCACACTTAGCTCCACACCACCACAGCACCGATGCTGCAACCAGAGATGGGAGAGTGGCCAGACCTCAAGTCCATTCTCAAACGCCAGAAAAGAGAGCTTTCTCTACAGCGTATCATCCTGTAACAAGTGCATCTAGTGTAACAGTGCAAGCATAGGAGCTTCCCTCACTTCTCCAGTTTGCCTTTGCTTTGCTGTTATATATTGACAAGCAGTCCTCCTCAGCTCTGAACTTCTCCCAGGAGACACTTCTCTTCAGAGTCCCAGTTATAGTGACATTGCTATCCTGGTCCATTACAGCCCTGTCCCAGGCACCCTCAGGCACTCCTGGGAACTCATACACATTGTAGGGCACACACAGAGCCTGTACACACACAGCTTCAGGCCACACACACTGCACAGAGCAGCCTGGCTGCTGAACACTGGGACTTCAGAGGCCAGGAGAGTCCTGCCTCCTGCAGCCCACTGGGCACAGCTGTGCTTGGGCAAGCAGGATCTGCTGCAAAGACCTCCCACAGCAAAGGAAGAACCAGCACCTCTGCCACCAGCCTGCTGGTTAGCTCTGAACCAGGGGAAGGCCCTGAGCAGTGCAGTGGAGCTGGTCACAGCACCCCACATTAGCATCCCAGCTCCAGAGCTGACAAACCTCCCACCGAAGGCAGCGCCTGGCACAAAGGTTCCTTTGTTCCCGACACACGAGCCCTTTCCAGGCTGCTGCCTGGACACATCATCTTTATTGTGCCCTCCTGACTTGAGCAACAGGCAGGGCTCAATAGCCCCTTTCTGGGATGATGCTGGAGCTCACACACAGGAGGCTGCAGATGGCAGGAGGCTGCAGATGGCAGGGGACTGCCAAGGTCTTGAGCCCTGCCAAGCAGTGAGCACTGGCACTGTGTGTTCTTCACTACTGACAGCAACATAAGCCTCTCTTGGGGCTTCAATGACCTAAACCCCTTCTCACAGACATGGCAGAGCTCCTGCATCACCCAGCCAGGCACAGTCACCTGCCACTGCCTCCACTGTTGTGGGCAAAGCTGTGGGATGCTGAGCAGAAAGAAGACAAATTTCTGTGCAAAATCCCTGCTTGTCCATGCACTTTCAGATTGTTCCATTATGTACCAGTGTGGAGACAACTCTGAAGCAGGAAGGAGGAAAATGGGAATGTAAACTCTTGTCCTTATTGTGACACAGACACGGTGGGATCTGTTTCCAGTCCCTGCTCGCAGTCCAACCAGGAAGAGGTGCAGGAGGGCCGGAGGAACTCTTGCTAGATCCCATGAATGGTTAAACTCTCCCTATTCAGCAGTGGTGGGAGGGAATTTATCTTCCACCAAGAGTCTTGATACCACCTGTGATGAGGCCAAGAGACAAGCAAATTCCTCCAGTGAACTTATCCCCTCCTATACTTGCCTACCAGCTACAGGGAATTTCCTCCACAGCCACACAGCCACAGGGACATGAGAAAACACTGCTTTTATTTTCCCACCCATAGCTTGCCACAACCCAGCATCTCTTCAGCTTGAGCTCAAGCCAGAAGACAACTAGGTTTAAGGCAAAGTGGCTGGACTTCCCAATAAGGCTTGTGAGACAGCACTTGGACACTGTCCTTAGTGGAACACACAGGCATTTACTGAAGTCCAGAGCTGTGCCTGGCAAAGCAGTTCCAGCAGCCAGGGAGACCAGCAGAGTCCAACAACTCCAGGCTTCAATGGTGCAAGAGAAAATCTTGGTCACCTCAGCAGCAGACATCAAGGCAGGAGGGAGAAGGGCCCTCTGCCATGTCAGGAAGGAGAATTCTCTGGCAGTTTCTGCAAGCAGACCTCTTCAGAGGTCTCCCAACCTCCTCGCCACTGCCTGGGACCTGGAGCTGACTCCCCAGCTGGCTCTCACCCCACGCTCTCACTCCTCAGTGCTCCTACTGACATCTCTGCTCCTAGAAAGCAAAGCCTCCAGAAGGGCCCTGATCCCATTTTCTGCTGATCCACAGGGCCCTCAGATCCAAAGACCACAGCAGGGACTCTTTACACCCATTCACATCTCTTCAGCACCTTCCTGCACCCGCACATGGTTGCACTGAGCACGTCTTCCAGCCGGGCACGGCTCAGCACTCTGCAGGACAGGCCAGAACTTTTCGTCAGGAAACTGCTCCGATATGTACCATTTCCAGGCCTTTTATCCAGCTGTGTTTTTTGGACTCTGTTCTGCTTCTTCCTATTCCCCACCCCACTCTGTGTGAGCACGTAGAAGGATGAGAACGGAAAGATAAAAACCTCCACAGCCATCCCCACTTGCACAGTCACACCACCTGGCAGCAGGGTGCTGCCTTTCAGTTGTGGGGCTGGGGAGCACCATGCTAAAGCCCAGCACCCCAGAACACCCATTTCCTTAAGCAGACACACGGGGGTGGTTCCCAGCAGTGATGCTGCTCCTCTATGGAGCTGTTTCCTCCACCAGCACAAAAGGGGACACATCACACCCCTGATCCCGCCCTGCAAAGGTCACAGTCATTGGAGAGAGCAGCACAAGCAGCCTTGAAGTCCTGGTAATTAGGGCAAGATGCCACGACCTCTCAGGGTTGGAGCTGTGTCTTACCAATACCCACACTCAGGGGGCTGGCAGGCTGCAGGAGGCTCTGGGGCGAGATCCTATTCCATACACACCAAGAGCCCTCTGCTGAGCAGGAAGCACAGGGCTCTCCCAGGAGCCTCATGCCTTGCCTCTGCCGTTCAGCATGGCTTAAGCTGTGGCCATGGCTCCAAACGCTGCTCCACCTCAGAGCTGGAGACAGATGAGGTCATCTCCAGTCTGAAATCACTTCCGTTCTCAAGCTGCTCTCTTGTGCCACAGATTAAAGAGTGGGATGGGTGGGGAGGGAAACCCAAATCAGTGGAGCATGTTCCCCATTAAGAGCTCAACACTTCATTAATCTCTGCCTCCCAGTAAACTGCCATCCGAACCCCCCCCCTCCCTTCTTCCCCTGCAAGAACAAACCTGGCAGGGACTGCTTGGAGTTAATAGCAGGGTATGGCACAAGCTGCACAAGATTACACTCAGCCCCCAGCTCCCCAAAGCCAACCCAAGCAGAGCAGTGGGGAGAAATCACAGCTTGCTGCTGTCAGACTAGCTCAGCCACACCACTCCGCCTTGTGCCCAGCTCCAACTGCTGGCCTCCAAATGCCTGCACTGCAGCAGCCCAACTTTCCCCCCATGCACATAGTGTTGGAAATGGTTTGTACTGGCAGCTGATCCTGTTCATGCAGCACTGAGCACCAACATCACAAGCTTGTGGCCTCTACAACAGCCCCATTTTCCACTGTCCAAGTGGCCACACTGGCCAAGGCAGCAGCAGGATTTTCCTACCTGGATCAGGCAGTACTTAACCCAATGCCTGAAGAACCAGGCTGAGTGAGAAGGACGGAAATTCAGGTCACCAGCACAGGGGAGACCTAAGGAAAAGAGCCTTGCAGTGGTCACATTTGGCCAGAAGAAACCAGACTGACAGTTTAGTAGCACAATTTTAAAAACACATTGACCACAGATGAATCAGTGTCTCACTCTTGGAAGCACTAAAACAACCACAGTATCCAACAGTGCCTCAAGCAGTAACGGCCAAGACACATCACTGTCACACAGCTCCCTCCTACATGGTCGTGGGTTTTTTCCCCTCACCACAGGTTTTGCTCTACACAGGAAGGCACTGAGCTTTTCTGGGTCTCTTCCAGAATTCCCAGTTCCACTGCAATGGCAGCCATTGGATGGGGCCATTTTGTCAGCAATTACAGCTGCTGTGATCCACACGCTGTTCAGACCAAGCCCAACTGCAGCCCATGCACATGGCCTTGGCCTCACTTGTGCCACAGCAGCAACTGGCCAAAACAATACTGGGCATGGTACCTTCTCAGTACCATGGGGTAATTAATGGGAGCTATTGCAAATGCAACAGATAGAGAAGAAAGGGGCAGAGTATTCTGAAGGGACAGAGCATGCTCAAGTGTGCAGCTATGGATCACATGCTTCATACTTCTAGGACTTCCTCAAGCACATGGAAGACTGGTACTCAGGACTATGTGCACTGCCAATCCTGTACTGGTTTCTCTGGATCACATGCCACCCCTGGGGCTGAACAGCAGCAATACAGCATGACTGCTTCTCCCACAGAGCACTTTGCTCCCGAGCCTCTTTCCAGAGGCCAGTCCTGGATACCAAACAGCAAAAACCCAATGAAAACAAAAGCTTCAGCCCTTCTAGAAGCAGTGAGCTCCAGGGAAAGGAACTTCTCAGATCCAAGCATCAGCTGCAGACCTGGGCTGTACAGGTGGCTCCTCTTCAGCACAGACTAGGAATAAAGAGCTGTGGGACAGACAATTTTCGGCAGGAGAAGCAGCAGGCTGTTCCCACCTGGCTGCATTCCCACCAACTGCTTTCTGCCCATTCTAGCTTCCCACCTGTACGTTGGTAAGATGCCAGCAGAAGTCAATAACAAAGTGAGGACTCAGTGAGGAAGCAAATGTCCAACAAGCAGGTTACCTTGTCAGAGAGATGAGGAGACACAGACCTACAGGGCAGCACCTGATAGCTCCCAACAGGAGAGCTCCAACAGCAACGAACTGAGCAGGGTGTGCTGCACACTCCACTGCCCTGAGAAACACCAACCACTACATGGAAGGAACAGGTCTGAAGTTGAACATTTGGGCTAAGGGGATTCCTGAGGCTCAAATGCCTCTGGGAAGCTTCACTTGTGGCATGACTGACTCACAGAGGAGTGGAGCCACTCCTTCAAAGTAGCTGCTATGTATCCCTAAAAATCACAGCCTCCAGACAGAAATGCATCTATACAGATGTGTTATGTCCTGGGCTTCAGTTTTAAAACAGCAATGAGGAGAACTAAACACCTCTGAAACAGCAATGAGGAGACCTTCACTATGAACATCCACACCTGGCCTGGCTGGGCCAGTGATGCCTGCCAAGTCCTCAAGAACCCTGGACTTGAAGGCACTGAGGAAGGGTTGTGCTCTTCACTCTGCACCCAGACACCCTGGAGAGCTCTGAGCCGCACTCTTTGTCTCAAAAAAATCCCCCATCAACACTGTCTGTAGGAGACTCTTGTTCACAAATAGCTTCACACTTTTCCAGTACTCAGCTGCTCCTCGTGCAGGAAAGGACAGCTATTTTATTTGCAAACCACTGGACATGAATAATCCTGCAAGTGAGAGCAGGCATGCACTAACACTCCCCGTTTTCCTAAATGTTGTTGTTGATTTGCTTGGGTTTGTTTTCGGTTTTAATTGCTCAATTTACAAGTAAAAGCCATTCAGACTGAAGGCAAAGGCTTCTGTCAGGGCAGCTTAATAAGAATCAGACAGTACTGCATTTGAGGAACACACAGATATGATACAGATAAACACACAAAACCACACCCTATGTTTTCCAAAACACAGAGCCATTGAGGGATTGTTGAACATTCTGAACAGCAAGTTCGGAGGATACAGAAAGATGCTATGAAATCATTAATGTATTAAGAGCAACAGAAAGTAACCCAATTCAAAAATCCCCTCTCTTCCCAGGCTAACCAGGCTTCCTCTATGCAAAGGAATTCCACAGACGCAAGGACAGTAGTGCCCTGGCAGAGTTAGAGATGACGAAGGTTGTATTTTCCTTTTTCAGTAATACTTGGATTTAACTATATAAACTGTTCCCCTGGGAGCAGATCCTATTTCACTGTTTATGCAAGAGCCTCAGAATTGGATTTTAAAGGTGAAAGTACCCACTCCCAGACTGCAGGAGCCCAGTCAATACAGATGTTCATCTTGCTATAGCAAGCAGCTTCTTCATTGCACTTCTCAAATTCTTTGCCCTGTCACCCACTGCCACATCCAGAAAAAGCAGGGCACAGGAGTTCACCCAGGCAAGGATTGATTATCAACACTGCAAAAGGTAAGAAGAGATGTGCAGTAGCAAAGCATGCATGAGTTTTTCATGCTGTGACGAGTCTAGGTGAAGCAGAGACAGGCACACGGGATGCAGAAGCATCCAGCCTCAGGGTAAAGCACTGTCTAGCTCTCCAGCCCTGGATTTGTCATTCAGGGCATGGACTGCAATCAGCTCCCTGAGAGCACATCCCCATGTGCAGGGCACTCAAGCGGAGCACAAAAGCAATCCCACCCTAGAAGAAAACTAGCAGGGTGCATAGATCAGTCAGAAAGCAGCACAGCTAGTGTGACGAACAGTGACTGCCCACTAGCTAGCTGCTGTCAAGTACACACAGGAGGAGTTTATCCGCCTCCAAAGAGGGCAGTTCTCAAAAGCAGCAAGGTGGGATGAGATGTTAGGAACACTAATCCATAATGGAGCACCTCTGCCAAGTAGAGTCCCTAAAAAAGAAGCAGCATTGTAGAAATTTCAGTTCCAGTAAAGAAACCAAAACGCTGGATGGGTCTATCACTCCTGAGCATGGCCGTGAGCCTCTCAAAGCCATTTCCACAGAGCTATGGTTCTCACTGACTTTTTTGAGACAAAGATGAAAGGGCCATTCAGAGCGGCCTGGAACCTACCTCCTACAGTATCTTCCCAGTTATTTTCTTTTGCCAATCCCTTTCCTGGACCTAATCCATGGACCACAGCACATGAAAGGCAACTGTAAGCCCGGCACCAGGTGTGTAAATTCCTCTGCAGAGCCTGCTCATGGGAGATGGCAAGAGCTCTTGTTACACAGCAATTTGTATCAGCCAGAGTGACAGCAGGGGGAGAACAGTGGCAAGGCTGCTCACCAGAGCTAAATTTATAAAAACACAGGATGTGCTTAGCTCCTCTCAGTTTCAAAGCACTTGGGCACTTTCATTTGTATTTAAAGAAAGCTGGGCCTTGGTTCATATTATTGCAAACTGCCTAAAAAAATTGCCTTTAAAATAACCCTATTGTACAATGGCCTTTGTGGAAAAGCTGATGTTTCATCCTATTGCCTTTCATCTCCACACCACCAGCCCAGACCAGAGGAATGTGTCAGCTCCTTGGTTAATCCAGAATATGCCGACAAACTCAGAGGCACTGCACGCAGGATCCATTCATCTGGGGCAGGAACAGCCTACAGCTCTCGGCTGGCACAAGGTGAAACTGCAGGTCTGTGGCTCAGGAAGGGCTTCACAGACACCATCATCATGCAGACACTCAACAACCCTGCCACCATGCCATGAGGCCCCATTAAGCTTAGCACTAGGTACAAGAACATCAGAGCTGCTGCTAGGATCTTTCCATAAAGGCACAGGGTTTACAACCCCACTTTGCCATTTTGGCAAATTTCATCAGTGATAATTCAGTATAAAATACTGCAGCCAGATCAGGCAACCCACTTTGACCAGGACAGACCTGCAATACTAATATTGTCCTGACAAAGTCTTAGAGATGGTGTTTTCTACCAGATTCAAGAGTGCCATTTTTCCTCTCTCCTCATCAAAAATCACAGCCTTAGAAACAAACCTTAGCATCCAACTGCACTCCTGAAAACAGAGACCGAAGCCTTAAACATCGCAGAGGGTCATTAAAGGACACACATTCTAAACCATATTGCCCACTCCTCAACAAATCCTTTCCACTTTAAGATAATTTTTCCCCTGAAAAATTGAGTGAAAAAGCAACCACAAAAGATTAGTGCCCCAAGCTGAATAACTGAGGCCACTGCATCAGGGACACAGCTCAACCACACTGAACAAACTGGGTTCAATACTTCAGTTGAACAATAATTTCAATTCAACAATAACTTCTGTTCTTTGCAGATAACATTGATGTGACACTGGTTTTGCTGCCACTTCAGCATTGATTTCCACTATAAAGTTTATCAAATCAGAGTCATCAATATAATCTCTACTTGACCTGTAACAAAACTGTTAACAGTAACTCATAAATACAGTCCTGATCTAAAGGAACAGATCGTTGTAAACTCCTCTCTCTTGTAGTTTTTTTTCAGTGGTATTGCTGATTTCATCTATTTCTTTCTGGGTTCCACCTGAACATAACAAGAATAGTAAAGTGCATGAGGTAGAAGGTGGGAGATGTTAACACAGCAGGCACTGGAAGAACAGACTTTGTGAAAACGTCTCCTTTGAAATTATTATAATGGATTTCTGGAAGTCAGAGCACTGAAACTGTCCTAAAGAAGGTATCAGACAAGACAAAGTAATTTGACTGTAAACGCTGTGGTTGTTGGACACACAAGGAGCAGCAATACCTAATGGTGGAAAGAACCTGGAAGCAATGGAATGGAAAAATGGCATTTGCTGGATTGTGTTTTCATTAGAGTCAACCCAAAGGAAATGGAAACAGCCACACAGGTAAGATGGAAAAGCAAGACAGGACAAGGAACACTCAGCTCAGTCAATAGGTTAGCAGGGAGCCAGCACCTCATGCAATGTCAGCTCAAGTGATAGCCACAGCAGGCCAAGAGTAACTTGTCATTCACAGCCCTTTAACAAGAACGGGGTGCAAAATCAGATTAGATAGCCATGAACAGCTCTTGGGACTTGCAGTACAGCATCAAGTCAAACCTTTGTATTTTTTAAGAATCCAATGATAACCATCTCCAAGCAAATCCCAGAACCAATGTCACATGTGGAACAGGAAGGGATTTTCTTCGGCTCACAGCCTGGGCTCTGGCGTGCCAGGCCAAACATCTCTTGGTGTTTATTTTCTGAGATTTATTCTCTAGTCATGTTTTGCTGTGGGATCTCACCCCACTGCCCCTCACAAGGCCTGTCAGAAACCTGCCACCCCCTCACAGACATGCTAAATGTCACACTGTACCGGCCAGACACAGCAGGCTCTGAGTCCACAAGCCCAAATGAAGCAGCTTAACCCAGAGATGTGGTTCTGTTCCTGATGTGGCTGTCCCTACAGCTCATTGTAGCCCCATGTACCCTCAGACCACATGAGGTCAAGTTCTTTTCCTTCTTATCTCCAGGCTCAAGAGGGTCATAAGGATTTCTAACCCCCAGTGCCAGGATGGCAGAGGTCTGGTTTTATGTGCCCAAAAGGAACATGCTCCCTCGGCTGCACACCTCTGGAACACACCATTTCCACTGTACATGATCAAATCAATAGTGTCAGGCCAAATTCATGGCCCAGTCTTAAGAAATTTTGATGGGACTCTTTCCTGATGTAACACTGCCATAAGTGGGGAAATCAGTTTTTCTTTTCAGGCTCATTTCTCTACCATTGCCTTACAAATATGAAGCAGAATCTGCTTTTTGCTGGAGAAAACACATGCTGGCCTATTACAGCAGGATGCCAGCCAAGAGGTGGGTGGATGCCCTAATCATTTAATTTTTTGAAAAATACGAAAGATAGTTATTTGTCATGAAGGAAAAGCCTTAAACCTCCAAGGGACAAGCTCTAGGTGCCTAGGAATACACATGGATTCACTGGAGCAACAAATTAGCTTCTCCCTTGGGCATACACAAGGTGTCTGAGGAAGCAAAAGTAGTGGTTTCATCCTCCCCTGACATTTCTCGTTCACTGTCATTAATGCCATGATAGGTAGCATCAAAGTCCTCCAAAATGTCCACATCTGTGCTGTGAGCTCTACCTCACAGAGATACTCTTTACTACCACATACGCCTGAGTGCAACACACAGCATATGAACAGAACACGTGAAGAAGCCTCCACACACTTCGCAAAGAAACAGAAGATGGTTCATTAAGCTTTCAGAGTAACAAGTCCCATTATATCCCTTGTTAGCAACTCCATGCACTCACTGCGCTGCTGCTACAGGAAGAACAGCTCCAGTAACACCATCACTTGTTTACCAGAAGAACAACAAATCTGCTATTGACCAACACCTGCCCATGACAGTGTGACCACAGGAGGAGCAGGGAGATGTTCAGATGACACTGGCCATTCAAACTAGGCAGCAAAGCTCCTGGCACTGGCCGGAACCTCTGAGCAGCTGCTGAGGACCAGCCCTACCACCTCAAACAGAAAGGCTTTCACTGACATTAATGAGAGCTGCTGAAAATAATGCCATCACACAGCTATGAGATGGCATGAAGCCTTTCTGTTTGAGGACCAGCAGGCTGAACAGAGCAGCCACTGAGGAATAAGAACGCTGGGCTCCATCCAGTTGCTTCTGGTTTATTTAAATTGCTGTGAAGTCGAATGCCGTGAACACAGTGTGAGCCGAGTGTGGTGGGGCAGGGTAGGAGAGACTCATTTAAGTGATAAGAGGACATTCCTGCTGCAGGGTGATGGTTAGCAGGATCCCAAAACAGATCAATCTGACAGTACTGGGGTGTACACAGAAAACACGCCTCTAACTTTCTCACCTCTGTGCACCTGGTCTGAGCTTCTGAAGTGTCAGTCCTAGGGCTGCCCACAGACTAGAGTGGATCCAGAGTGTTCGGCCGCTCAGCGGACCTGGAGTCCTTCCCAAGCATGTGCCTGGATTAATTTCCCAGTAAAAGCCCCAGGTCCTGTTAAATAACTGTCCTCCCTGATATCCACTTCCTTCATAAATACATCCTCTGCCAAGGGCTCCTTTCAAGGGGAGGAGAGCTCTTGAAAGTAAACAGACAAACAGCAAAGGCATTAATCTCAGGGGTGAGACACGAGCGGTTTCCCTTCTGCGTGCTCTAGTGAAGGGCTTCAGGGCACTGCTCCACAGAAACTGTCTACACAGTCAGGACTGTGAGCACAACTACTGGGAGATGAGAGATCACCTCAGACAGCAGCTCCCCCGCTGTCCTCATGACACACTCTCGCTCATCTCAGCACAGTGCAATCACAGGAGCAAGGCTTTGCTGCAAGCCAACTGCATCACTTGAAGTTTAACCCCTGCTGCCTTGATTCAGCCCACTGCAAATACCAGCTCCTGAAGGCTGTGATGCTTCTTCCATTATTGTCTGATCCCAGCTGGCACCAACTCCTCTGAGCAGCAGGAAGCTCAGAGAATCTATAGGATCCTAAAAGCCATAAAGCTCCTTGACACTTTTTACAGCCGGTCTTGGGCAGAGGGAAATTACTGTTGGTCCAGATGGGCATTTCCAATACTGCCTCTACATTTCCAGGACTTCACATCACTTAATATCCAATGCAGAGACTCAGGGGAGCTTTAAACTATAAAGAAAGCACAGCCGAGGGGACCATGTATGTAGGGCAGGCAGATAGCAGATGCCTTTGTGACTCATATTTCACCTGAATATATAATTAATGTAGTATGTAATTTATTAAAAAATAGAAGTGGATGTAAGACTGCAGGATCTAAAGAGACTTCATGTGTGTACATATCACAGCAAGAATGAGCTCAGTGCGGCAGGCAGGATTACAATAGTTCCCACACTGAGGAAACAGCCAGAAGAGATTACAAAGGCCGAAAGCAAAGTGACCTGCCTGGGAGGTGATCTTAAAAGTAATTGCAATACAAACTAAAGCGGTAAAAGGCCTGGCCTGCACTCTCATGTGTGTTCACACAGCTCCCAGCACCAGGGGTCTGCAAGGAAAAATGAGACAGAGTCACTAGAGCCCTGACCACATCTCTACCGCCATGGGCTTTGCCTCACAGACAGCAGAAGGAAGATGTTAAGCCGTTGGAGCCTTTTTTCCCCACAAGCTGAGTGGATCTTTCTTTCCCCCTCTCCCTTGCTTCTGCACTGAGAATGTCCAGAGGTCAGTGGGACGGGCTCGCTCCCCACGGCCAGCCTCCAGGAGCTAATGCTCATGATCCTGTGCTTTATTTGCTCAGCCCGCGCTCCAGCTCCCAGTTCCCTGCCAGGAGTCATTCTGGAAGAACAGCACCGGCTGCCCCGGGTGGGGTCAGGCAGAGACCATCCCAGCTCCATACACACACCCTGGACACACTTGATAACAAGCTTCAAAACAAACAGGGCGCTCCCAAAGTTCCCAGGAAGACCAAAGAGCTGAGCTGAACAAAGCTGGCAAATGCAGGACCTCAGCTCTCCTGCTCCTTGGCTCCTAGCAGTCACGCAGTACAGCCACCACAGTGGCACACAGGGACAGATTTGCCACCGTGCTGCTCCTCTCCCTCCATCAGCTAACTTCAGGGTGAGCACTCCAGTCCTGGCAATGGCTGTTACTTCTGTCAGCTAGTGCCACTGTGCAGAAAACAGCCTACATTTAAGAGGCGAGTGAGAAACTGGAGTTAATTCTATTAACTTAGAGGGCTTCCCACCTCTGACTGACTTTACAACTGCACTGGCTCACCCTCCTCACCATCCTGAGCTAGCATGAACCACACAGCCTGAGATCCTCCTGCACACTGCACTTCTAAGCTTCCCTCAAGCCTCACTGCCATGGCATGGCACCAGGCTGGTGCAATCTGAAGGCTGCACTGCTGTATTCAGAGAGGTTTCTGCCATCTTGAGCATCCCTGCACTGTACTGCCCTGCACAGCATAGCTACATCCCTCTGCTTCAGCCTCAACTTCTCTCTGTTATTTCTTTTTCTTTTGACTTCAGGAGTGAACGGTTGCAGCAAAGCCAGAAACTAAACAATTCTCCTCCCCCTCTTGGCATTACATCCTCCCAGATGCTTGTGCAGGGTTTCACTTCCTCTTCAGCTCCTGGTCAACACTTAGCCAGGCTTTTCTCATGAGCAAGCCTGTTCCTGCAGCCCTCCAGTATGCTCTTCTCACAGCCACCTCCAGCACATGGAGGTGATGCCACTTGGAATGGGGCTGGGACTGACAGACCAAGGGAGGGCACAGCAGTCTAGACTGGAATGTTAACAGGCTGTAATAAATTTCAATTAATGCACAGGAAGTACACTCACACAGGAGAGAAGGAATTAAGAATATTAACCTATTCAGCCCACAAAACACAAAAGACTCGTACGTCAGTTGGGAGCAACTGATCTCTTCCACCTTCTGCAGCCCAGCCCCTATGGGTAGCATTGCACATACAAACCCTTTTTTTCAGCACGCTCGGTGCCACCTTCCCCTATTCACTTTAAACAGTATTCCTGGGATTCCAAGTGGTGGATGAACAGCAGCACACATACTGATGAGGAACATGCATTCTGGGATCTGATCCCAGGTTTTCTGATGCTTCACACACAAATCCAGCTCCTGAACACTCTTGTGGGAACAAGATGACTGCAAACCTCTTCACAGCTCCAGGGACAATTCTCTGGGAGAAAAGGAATGCGTAACAGCAGACAAACATTTTTCCCTGTGCTTCGTGGCTAACCACACTGTAGACATACACGCGCACACACACAGACCAAATCCAGCCCATATGGGAATTACTCCAGAATGCTATGAAACAACTTGCAAATGCTTCACAAAAATCTGAAGTCACACAATGTATTAGAAATACCACGTTTCTTTCACGAGTATTAGAGGATTTTCTGTGTGGTTTCACTGTCCCAGGGAAATCTCTGCCTTAGGGGGACAAAGTCTTAGTGTTGGTGAGGCAGAAAGCTCTGCAGGTAAGCAAAGAAGGTGCCTTCCAGTTCCTGCTCTGCTCTCCGAGAAAAAAGTAACAGAGAAGCCACTTGAACTTAAAGAGAAACAACGTGAGAGGAACCCTCTTGGCTTATCAAAGAGATATCTCAGCAAGCAGTGCCTGAAGTATTGAAGATGGAGCAGAGCTCTCCAGACTTAGATTTGTGCACATATGAGCAGTAGCTGCAGCCCAGTTACAGGAAACACTGCTGTGGGCAGTGGGGTGTCCCAAAGCTGCTAGGGAAACCCCTTGCACTGAACATTTAAAACTAACTTGGCAAAGCTCTAAAGATACACAGCAGAGACCCAACCTGGTCTGGCACAGGAAGCAACCAGTTGGCTGAAGGTGGACTGTCCCCTGGATTTCCAAGATGTTAATTTAATGGGTATTTAATGAACAGCAACTTAGACTGAAACTGAGGGTAGGCAATACGGGCTCTAGAAGGCACCGAACCTTAACAGTTGTTTCTCTCTCTAGACTTGCCTTTCCTCAGCTTTTGCAGGGACCTGCCATACCCCCTTACTTTACTGCTAAAACAGTCGACTGAAGAATAGCATCATCATGAAGTTAGTATAATTTTTGAGAGTGTTAAGCAGTTGTAAGAGACTTCTTGACTTTGGAGACTAAAAACATTCAGTGACTTTCTCCTTCATTCAGATGACAGCAACACTGTCACCTCTGCAACTGTGAGCTGCGTTTTGTAATGCCCCGACTGCTGCAAGCCAGCAGCTGAGCAAGTGTCACAAGCATCTCTTGGGGTTAAATAAAACTTGCTCCTACTTCATTAGCATTAGCAAGGATCAGGCCGCATGTCACACTCACGCACTTGGCCAACGTGCCCAAAACAGCCCTGTGCCATTCATGCAAGAGCAGTGGAATTTTGGACTCATGCACAAGTAGCTGAGCAGTTCGTGGAAATTGTAGGGACAGAAATCCCTGTGCAGGAAACACTTACTTCCCCCTTTTCATAAACTGCAGATTTCTACTTGCACTGAGAGGGCTGAACCCCTGCCCTGCGCTAATAACCATTTATCCATTTGGAGCATAAATAATTGAAGAGAGACAGCAGCAGCAGCAGGAGGCAGATTCTGCGCCCAGCTCTCCAGCAGTTCTGTTTCACCATGCAGTTCATGCTAACCTCTTTTTACAGTCCTTTTCCAAGAAGCCAAACAGACAAAGAAGCGGGGAGAAAAGAAGTCAAAGTGCCCAGGATGGACTCCCCTCCCCAGCCCAGAACAGCCCCTTTATGAGACACAGGGACCTCCTGCAGCAGGACTGTTTAGACAGATGCATAGCAGGACAGACAGGACTGAACCTCCTGACTTGCTGCAGTCCCACCCAGCTCCTGACACACTGTTCTGAGTGCTGAGCCTTTGCCCAGTGTGGAGAGTGAAAGACCAACGTTTGTCTTTTGAAATAGGCCAAAAAAAATTAATGAACCACACAAGGCTTTTTACAGAGAAGTAAAAGCTTCCACTCCTGTGCTGCATCTGGCCAAGATACACTGGGACATCAGAAAGACAAACAGAGATGTGCTGCTGTAAGAGTATTTCCAGTATTTACCTCCAGAGTCTGTGACTAATTTGCTACTCCCTTTCTGGCAGGCGCATCTTGGTAGTCAGGATGTAAGACCAGGGTTGGAAAACAGAGGTTGGAAGAGATATTAACATGGGGAGTCAAACAGCCTCGCCAGGGCGATCTATGACACAGTGAGAGACTATCCAGCTGTGGTGAAATATCCCACTTGCCAGCTGCAAACATCATTTTGTTTTCTCTGAGCAAAAACCACCCTGTCTGCACTGATACAGAGCATGGCAGACAGCACAGGAACACAGTTCCACATTGCCACTCCCAATGATTCAAAGAATCACAACTATAACATAAGTGGTTTAACTCTGAGAGAATTAAGAGTCAGTGGTAATCCGCTCACCTGCCAGGTTCCATGCTTTTCTTCTTCCTTGTGCAGAACTTTCCACTAATCACAAGATTACAAGAGCTGCTCTTGTAAAGAACATACTTAGGTGAAAGATGGCAATGCCACAAACATGTAATGGAGGCACAGATTATCCAGGCTGCTCCAGCACAGACTGTGAGGGGCCAGACTGTAAGGCCAAGCTCTGCTTCTGGTCTTTGTTGTACAATTGCTGTACAAAGGAACCTCAATTCACATGATGCTTCTCATCACATTTCACAAAACTAAGCTAACCAATTTTCACCACATAGGTATCTTACACAGAAATCAAAGGCAATGTTAAGGTCATCCTCAACTAGCTCAAGACACAGGAATCACCACTCCTCCCTCCTCTTAATCTGCTCATTGTCATCAGCAACTACCTGCACTGGAGCTGTCCTCAGTGTGTCAAGGGTGGTACCTCTGCACTATGCAAAGCATAGCTTTTTCAGGGGCCACACTTTCTCCCATCTGGGCTCATCTCTCCATAAGCACAGTAGAGAGAAGGTGGCTCAGCACACATTGACAAGGAACTGGGGGATTTCCATCAGCCAGTGTCCTCTGCAAGGCAAGGCTGTGGTTGAAGGTTGACCTTAAAATGATGCACTATGTTGGTATGGTTGCTATTTTAGATGGAAGACATCTCTGCTGTTGTAATATCTACTGTTCCAGGACCAATGGAAATCTCTGCTTCTCTCTTTTTTTCTAAGAAAAAAGCAAAGGAGTGTGAATGTAATTTTTTAAGATATAAACCTCAAATTCTCAAAACCTGAAACACAAAAGCAGTGAATTCAGGAATTCTCAGTGCCTCCCAATGAGTCACACTGAAACCATTCCTCCAATCAAATTACCTTCTGCACAGCATCTTCTCTATATGCAGTATCCCCATATATATTTTTAATGGCAAGCAGACCACTTCAAAATATGCTTAAGTACAAAAAAGGACCAAGCTAAATGCAAAAGGCACAGCCCTGTAATTTCAGACCCACTGAAAGAACTGGATTCACCAGATAGTCTCTGCTCCCACACCCAAACAACTTTGCAAGTTGATGGGGTGGGGAGAGATCAAGTTGGGAAGGAGAGGTTCCCATCCTCCTGATTTAAAAAGAAACAATGACTTCAAAGCACATTAGAGACAGGGGCCTGAATGAGCAGGAGCGAGCTTCAGAAACGCAGCAAGGTAACACCCCAAACAAACACACGCCAACAACATGAGCTAGGAGGCATGTTCTGCAGGAGTGTGCCAGGAGACTCCAGTTTAACTGGGTATTTGGGAGGTTTCACCTGTACTCCTCCCACAGCAACACCTCAGGCTTTGGCAGAGCGTCCATCCACTGCACTTGTCCTGTTTGGTTCTCAAGTCAATGCTCTTTCAACAAATTGCTAGGTTTCTCTTACACGGGGCCTGCTCTTCTGCACATGGAACATTAGTCTCTGTTTCATTTGCCTACCCAGTTTCACCACGAGAATCCCTCTCAGCGCTCCAGCGGTATATAAATTGCCAGGAGAAAAACCATCCCTCTGAGAGGTGCTGAACCAAAGTATAATGAGACTGAGGAGCTTGGTCGTACCAGGCAACCTGCTGTAGAGCTACAGACCAAACAGTTTCTCCCAAGTCCAGGGTCTTAAACCACAATCCTTCCTCTTGGAAAGCTAGACTGTGTGTGCGCAGAGACCAGCATCAAGCCTCCACTGACATCAACGGCACAAGTTCAGTACCAAATACACCAGTTAAGAGGCCATTCCTTGGAAAGCAGAGAGGGGGAGAATTTGCCATTATTTTTTCTGCAATAAATCTTAGCAATTACAAGTCCAACCTGCAAAACAGAATCCTCTGGAACTAGACAAATGCATCAGCTCTGACTACGCTACAGGAGAACTTAAAGACATATTCTTAGACACCACATTGCTCTATTTTTGGACTCAGTAAGTCCAAATTAAGATTTTACTGAAGGCTGCTCTACTCACATGCACTCTATTGTACTGCCCTCTCAGAAGCTCACTTCATTTCCCAACTGCTTATAAAAAACAGCTTTTATAATAAATTTTGAAAAAGCAGCTCAGGCAAGAATAACAGCTTGAGCAAACCTCTTAAACTGTTACCTGCTGCCAGATGAGAGGGAACTGGAACAAGGTGGCACAAGAAGAAAAGTCCTGCTCTCAAAGGATGCTAAAGAAAAATCATTTGTGGTTTTGTGTGCTCCCTTTAATTTTAACAGATTGCTTTGTATTCACAGCTTGGTTTCCCTCCGCCGTCCATGGCTGGCACAAATTCATAATGCACCGTGCTCTCTCATGCAAGACCCATTCTACGCTTTAGGTGTAAGGCACATGCACACGCCTGCACATTTGAGGAGAGACCTCCTCTGCCCCAGGAGAACACTCTCCTGCAGACACAAACTCTTTGGGGTACCGACTCCAGCCCACTTTTGCCTATGCAGTGTGACAAAGGCCCTCAGGAATTATGATAATATCTACAACAGACTACTCTGATCTCTGCCTCGCTTCTTCCCCTGGGGAATGAGCAGAAAGGAGCCTTATACATAGCCTGCTCCCCTCTTTGTTTAAAAACAAATTAACTAAAGAACAGCATGTGGTTTGGGGTTTTTTTGAGGGGTGGGAGGGTCACAAAGGTCCCCTCCAGTTCACAGCTTACACTGAATTTACTACAATTTCAGAAGACATTCTGGATTGTTTTCCTCCAGAAATAACAAGAATTAACAGCAACACTTACAAATAACTACCAAATACAAATAACAACAAAATGCTACCAAAACTTTAAGTAGCTTGGGAAAAATACATCCAATGACCCTATTCTCCTATTACCCCTGGATTTACTTAGTTCATCTCACCACTGCAATCAGCAGCTCACAAAATACCCTGATGTCTTTTCTCAGTGCCCAAGTCTGCATTATATAGGGAAACACCATCTCCTGCAGTAACCAGGTGAATGCCCAAGCTGCTACAAGACCAGTTTGCCTTTCTATGGTCCAGAATGGCTGTGCAGTACCACCGTTTTGGTAGGTGTCTGCTGCATATGGAATTAGAGCCTCAGAGAAAGATTGAACTCAAAGGCAAGTCCAAGCCAGGCTGGGAATGGATGGGTGGACTTCTTCCTGCTGCAGGGACTTGATGCATTGCCCTGCTGTGTTAATCACCATCTCTATCCCCACCTTTGTGAGGCAGAAAAGCTCTTCTACACACAGCAGACATTGCCTGCATCATGGTGATGGTGCTAAGGTTAGTAACCCCGAATGCTATAGGTCAAAATACAGATTTTGTTAATATGCAGCATTCACATATTTTTAAAAGCTTTTTTAAACTATTTTATACTTGCTCAGTAAATGGGAGAAATAACATTTCTCTTTCTCTTTTCTGTTATAGTCCCATGGGATAAAGCAGCTGGCATTATTTAGAACAGTAGGCCCATTCAGCACAGTAATATGTGGCTAATTTAGATGGTTACTTGTCATAGAGGCTGTGATTTCTCACTTTAATACATCTTGCTTCAAAGGGAACATCAATGCCTTGATTAGTTTCTAATTTGAGAATCTGCTTGACATGTTGTGACACACATTGCCCCAGATATTCAAAGAATCCTTTGACCTCCAAAAAGAAGATAATTATTCAAAATCTTTCATTGTGTATCTTCAACACTTTTTTTTTTACGGCTGTGACTAAGAAGAAAGGAATAGGTGTTTTTTCCACAGCTAGATAAACCCAATAGGATATTTAATGAACTGCAGTACATAATGAAACTTCCAGATGTTTCAGAACTTTAAGACATCAATTATGTTACATTTCTGAAGCTTTTCGTTGTCTAGTCACTGATCAGTGCATACACACTTTCCCTTCTTTTATCAGAGTTCAGTTGTGCTGAGGAGATTAATGCTGTTTAAAGAACATTTATGCTGTTAGGTGTAAATATGCATGCCTAAATTAACAAAATTTCTTTCCTCCAGCTTCGCTGAAACACTTTTTCTTATTTTTTTAAAAGCAAACTCTGAAGCAATTAAAAAAAGCAAACCAAGAACAGCATGGTCTACACCTAAAGAAAATGCTTCAAGTATGTATTAACAAGCAATTCAGGTAAGTAAGATCAAATATTTAAGTGTTAATTAATTCTAGGTTTCGCAGCTGTTAAAACTATAATTGCATATTAATAACTCCAAGTGGCTTTAGAGTTGATGAAAGAAAAAATTTCTGTGATAAAGGGAGTTTCCAGGATTAAAACTTTCTGTTTTGTTTTTTTTTTTCCTTTGGATACAAATCTAGCATGTGTTATATTAATTTTCTTAGAGTCTGGCCAGCAGATTAACCAAATCCTGAGAAAAAAATACAACCTAGAGTAATAAATTTTTGTCTATAGGTTCTAACAAAGCTGCATCACATAAAAGTGATAAGAAGTCCTCTAAACATAGATGGTGATACATCACCATCACAAAAGATGTCTATTTTGTAAACTAGTTGGAACAAACTTCCTATAAATGAACATATAGATATACCAGTGTGCATTAAAAACAATGAAGCACAGTTTCCAAATAATTTCAGTCCCATTGATGATTGCTTTTTTATATAATGATGACAGATCTATAAAGAGACAACTTTTCCTTGGTAGAGTCCTTACAGGTTCTAATTTCCAGAAAACTCTTTGCAGGATAACAAAAAATGAACCACCCCCCATTTCCTCTCCATAGAGAAACTGATCTGATATGTCTCATCTTCCTTGTCACCTAGTTTCACAAAACTATGGGAAGCTGACCATCTATAGCTACCTAATGCAACCTGTAACCTTACTGTAACATATTGAGATTTCACCCAAACTGCAAATTGCATTTGTTTACCTAGTTTCAACTTCAGTACCCAAGTCAAACTTATTCTAACAAATTATCAAATATAACATTGCAAGAATGGGAGTTATTTCTATTAAGACAAATGAGAATGATATTATAAACATATATCACATGGAATGACTCAATAAATAGAAACTTAAAACAATTTACATAGAAGGCGTTACAGTTATTGCTAAAATTGTGAAAAACAATATAGGTCAAGAGGAAGAGACTAAGGCTAGTCTTAATACCTACTGTTTCTCAGCCTTTTCCACAGAAAACAAGTAAGTTCTACACTGTATCAGAAGGTATTTTTGGAGCGGTTTGTTTGGAATACAGAATTAAATTACTGTATGAAAGAAAACTAGTTTTCTAGTTTCATTTCATTTAATTTATACAAATGAATCTTGAGAGGTTGAGGGGGATGGTTGGATATTATTATTTGTAAATGAAGTTCACTTTGTAGTTGTATTCATTCATTTATTGACTTTTAAAAACATATATCTAAAACTACACATTATTCTTCAACTGCTGATAGCAACTAAGCTTGAAATGGTATTACAGTCTGCTTAACAGAAAAAAAGAGTTTTCCCTTGTAAAAGCTCTTAATCCATTTTGCCAAAATTCCAGTAACTTCCTTTATTACTTTGTTTCTCTACTTAGTTCATTAAAAAAATAAAATAAATCTTTTTTTCCATTCCTGTTTTTGCCAGAAAAGATTTGATTATGGTTTATTTACATGCAAAATGTCTTCCAAGAATCAACCTTTTTGTAGTGAAAAACCTAACCAAAGATTTGGACTTTAGGTCAAATACTTCAAATTGCCCACATAGAAATCTTTCAGTATGTACACAGGCACTATATTGTTTTTATACTTATTTTTTGAGAGTTACACAAAATAAGATGAGTTCATGACCATGTCTACATTAGTAAACTTCAGGGTGTCATCAGGTCGATTTGTAAAGCAAAATAGTTGGTGTTGGAGACCCAGAATCTGCTCTACTTGTGTTTTGGTGTGGCTTTAGCTAAGACTAATCCTAGCCAGATCTTCTGAGAAGAAAGTCTAGTGGCAAACGTCTTGAGATCATCTCCCAGTTTAGTTTCATCCAAAATAATTCTATTTGCATGACCAACAGTGTGAATCAAAAAACAATAAATGGGGACAGTTGAAAGATCAGCTTGAAAAGAGTAATTCCTGATCTAGAATCTCAAATTTAAGTGCTAACCTAGATGTGTCCTCTGGCAAAACTTACATTTCAGTCATGTTTCTAGCGTTACGTATTGTTACTCTGGTTTCTGGGAAGCTGCCAAAGAAATAGCTTTTTTTGAAAAGAATCTGAACAGAATTAGAAACAAAAGAAAGAATCTCTGGGAGAAAATTAAAGAAAAACCCAAAACCTTATACAGGTGACATCTCATTTCAGTTCAGTGGTCCCTCTAGTCTAGTACTGTATCTCTGACAAAAAACAGAACCTGGAAAAGACAACTGAAAGAATAAGCAATTCACAGCCTGAGCTCTCTACTCACCTTCCGAGTGAGGATAAGATTCTCTCTCTTGTTTGCCCATGTAACTGTTGCTGGTTTGAATATTTATTCAAAGTGGATTTTCTTTCTAAAATCTGATACCTTGGTTTCTATGTTAAATTTCAGCAGTAAAAACCTCAGGTTTTTCTTAAAGACACTATATAACTAATTGAAAGAAAATAATTTAAGTTTGGGTTTCAATTTTGTTGAATATGTCTTATTCTTGTAAAAGAGAATGGTGAATAGGAACATAATTCTTCTTTGTGCTACTTTAATTTCTCTTTCCTAACTGAACTACATCCTCATTTGTCTCTTTTATAAGCAAAATTTGGATTTCATGAACATATGCAAACAAGCTTATGTGCTATTCATTCAGCTGTAATCTCTGAGAAGAAACATATAAGTGAAATGTGAATTTGAAATAAAGTCTTGTATTCCTGCTGCCAGAAAAAAACAGCAGAATTGTAAGAAGCAGCTAAAGGTAGATTTTCTAAAGTGGAACTTTAAAATAGGATATTTATGTTAAAATAAAGGACTTTTTCATGGAGCCAAAGTAACTCAAAGAAACAGAATTTTGGAACAAAATGAATAGATTTATACTTTTTAAATGTACATAATACCCTTTTATTTAAGGCTATCTTGACCAAATGTAGGACTCCTGTATTTAAGATTGAAAATATTAAATAGCTTTCTTGTATCAATCTTTTTTCAGGTATGAAAATATTTTGAAATTAAAATGAAGAGCATGTTTAAAAGAAACAAAGATATGTAATCCTGTTAATAATTTTCTTTTAATGGCAAAATACATTTACATGTACAAATAAATGAATAAATGATAAAGCAAAAAAAATTTGTAGCTCTATTGTTTTAGTCATTCACAGTGATAATAAGAAATAATACCATACCTAATTTAATTAAACTAAATGTTGTTATCTTAATTTATCTAGCTATTGCAATTTAATCACTGTTAAATGGGATCATCATTTAATTAAAATAGAGACTAATTAATGGTTTCAGTTGTTTGTATGAAAGATGTTGTTTTTAATGGAAAAAGCACAAAAATTCAATGAGGTAAAGAAACCACTTATAACATTGCCTTAGGAACATTTCCTTCCAATTAAAGCATTCTCAATCCTATGAAAACATATTATTATGTTAAGCAGAGAGAAGAATTGGTGCCTGCATTCCACCCCATCATACACATAAAGAGAGAAAGAGAGAGAGAACCAGCAATGGCTGGCATTGAATTTACTCTTAGCTGAATTTTCACACTCCATCATATTTCAAATTTCATTTCTTAGCACTCACCAGGTCACACTATGCAGGTGCTTGGCAAAGGATTAGACTTTAAACACTGACGTACTTTTCATCAAGGCCATAAGAGAGAGAGATGACACACAATTTTATCGTAGTTCAAGGCTGGAAACCTCCACATAAGTTCCTGGTTCCAAAAGAAGTATAACTTAAATCCCAGTACTTTTTCCAAGCAAAAGAAATGTGCTTCACTGAAGCTGAGGAACTAGCTGGGTCATTACAGAGCTGACTGAGAATTTAATTTTATTAGAAACAGAATCACAGAATCATAGAACAGTTAGGGCTGGAAAGGACCTTAAGATCATCTAGTCCCAGCCCTCCGACATGGGCAGGGTCACCAGTTATCAGGATAGATAACTGGAGGGCATAAAGAAAAGAGGAAGACTCAAATGAAAACTCAGCCTTTGTCAGCTTTTCTTCATGATTTACAAATATGTAAAGGTTCAGACAGTTTGGAGGAAACTCACTCTGAGAGAATATAGGCAAAAAATTCTCTGTCTTAAGAGCACACTTTAAAAAATTGTATTTTAAAAACTCTAGCACACTCAACAGTCTCATGGTGATTCTCTTGTAAAGTGGCATTAAAAGCTGATTTGCATAAAAAATGTAAAAATGAGTTCAAGTTAGAAAGCAGAGTACTGTTGGGGAAAATAAAAAGAAGAAACAATAGAAGATAAGTGAGTGTTTAGAAATAGTCAACATTTTCTTAGCATCCTTGAAGCCTGTATTTGAAAATAGACAAAGATTTTTGATAGGTCTGAATAACTGCCAGTCTTTTCCTTGATGTAAACCAGATAGAATAATATAGATGTACATGAAAATTAATATCATGCGATTCACTGATTAAATTGATACTTACCTTTGAACAGCAGCTTTTAAAATCCAATTGTATTTTTTCCCATCTAATTTTGTGGTTTGTGGGAGCTTTTTTCTTACTATTTAATTAATTTAAAATTTTAATAAAATTATAAGAAATAGGAATTATATACATTCTGGAAATAAAATTAAAGTACCTGTTTGTTAAAGACTGCCAAATCTTTGAAAGCTGTATCTCCTCATCTTGTGTGACCAGCACCTGTGATATATCAGTGAACCTAGAATGTTACATACATAATTGTAATGCATTCTATCAAATGCTGGGCCAAAACAGTGTTACCATCAGAAAGATATGAGCTACTCCTCAGCATCCAGGTTCTTTAAAGATTTTGTGAACTCTCAGAGTCCTATCCAGATGGTTCTGAGGCATAAAGAGGATGTTTTCCATAATTTTCAGTATGATTGTACTTCCTAATTGCACATTTTTTTGGACCTTCTTATTTTTGTTTAAGATATGAAGGTACGGTGTCACTGGCTGAGGAAGTTACTCATAGTATAAGAGACTCCTCCAACTTATCACAAGGGTTGATTTCGTTCTTTATTCTAGCTATTTATTGTACTTAATGTGTATAAAACCATAAGTAGAGATTATCATAGGGTGCAATGCAGACATCCCCTTCCATTTATTTACTTTTTTCAAAGCATAACTTTACATTACTAGGTATATCAGGAAGATTTTCTGCTTCATTAAAAATGGATGGTAAAAGGGTTATGATTTGCTTGGTCAAGTTTACCCTTGAACTGAAAAATAAATTATTAGTTATCTTTCTGCTTCTCAAAAGCAGAAAAGAAGATAAATTTATATATCAACACAAAGTATTTCAGTCATCATAAAATAACAAAAATATCGTTTCAAAACAAACTGATTCCTTTTTCAGAATGTGTCAAAACACTTCACTGACAATTATCAAAATCTATTCGTTTATCCTACAGCATCTATTTTGTTATTGAAACATAAATTGCAAGTAATTTTTGATCTCCTACAGCTCTGCTTTTTCAGGTTTATTATCTATCTGCTTAAAATACCATATCAAAGTATAGTCATCTGTATGTGGGAGTGGCTTTCATTTCTCCAAATTGGATTTTAACTACTTTTACCTAAACCAAATTTCATGATACTGTGGGTTGCCCTGCCCCTCCCCCAAAAACCCTAAACAACTAAAAATAAACTAAGCATACAACTTCATTTTAGCTCTTCCCCTGTTATGTAGGAGCACTCCAAATCTTGTGAAATATGCACAGAACTTGATACAATGTGGTTACTGAGGAAAGCATACTGTCATGGACTGATGGTCTTTTACACACATGCAGAGTATTTTACCAGAGATATTTATAGCAAAGGAACACTGAAGTTTGACTGTATAAATATTTGTATATATGCCTACACAGATACATATATAATTTCTAGCCCATATAAAGACAATATCTCTGTATATTAAAAAAATCCTAACTAAACACCCCAAGCACATCATGCGTGTCATCATATAAAGTCATGTGAGAACTTTTCTACAGTAGCACTTCAGTAGCCCAAACTAGAGGATCTTTTATTGCAGTGATAAAATGACAATGAAATTAAGGGATTTCAATGCTTGTGTGGTCTAATAGAATTAATGATATACTTAGAATGGTGGATTATGAAATGCTTTAATCTGTTAAACTTAACCTGTAAAATCTCCCTTTTTTCTTAAATAAAAAGAGGAGAGAACATTTGGGGTCTAAAGAAAAATATGATGATGATGATGATGATGGCTTGACTTCGCGAACGAAGATTTTGGGAAGGGCTTTACCCACGCTTACTACAAGC